>MZZL01000025.1:0-191665 GCA_002749535.1 Apophysomyces variabilis
AAAAAAAAAAAAAAAAAAAGACAGAATACTACAAAACTAGCACTCGGCTGCATAATGAAACACTGAGAACAGCTAGTGAGATTTTGGTCAATATGTGACGTTGCAGTTAGTATAATTGTTAATGTTGACGAGAAGTCAGAGCAGCTTTCAAAACCTGCACTGAGACCTTTCTACTCTATCAGACAGTGCGTTGTATCATACCTCCTAAATATTTATAACTGCCCCATTTCCCTTTTTGTCATTTGTTTGCTTTACTCTATCTGATGAACAGAACGAGAATGATACATGGTATCGTATAAATAAGCCCTATTCTCGATTGCTAAAAGGTTGAGCAAAGGGCGTGTTCTTTCAGGAATGACTGCTCTTATTCGTAAGCAGCTCTCGTTGTAATCTTGACATAAAAATTCGGTATAGCAAATAATCCTAACAGGGCTCCTGGCATGCGTCCATAAATTGCAGGAGCCTTGCTTTGGTTGGTTTTTTCGGTTAGTCCATACCTCTTTATGAGGCGGTTTGTTTGATATTCCCTCCAATCTCAGCAATGGTTGCACCTGCAGCTGGTATGGGCCGCAAATTCTGCGTGTAACCTCTTTCTCAGCCCAGCAGACATCCCAAAACCCTAATTGAGCCGCAATAGACTTCCTTATTTTCACTATATGCCGTTGTCGAAAGCGTCTGGCTACTCAGATATTGGAATTGTTGCATCGGCGCACTGTGAACCGCGGTTTATCAGACCCCGCCATTGTTTGCCACGACCCCACTATCCGATCGTGATACTTATCAGCAAAGCCGCGCCGACGCTGCTCGTGAATCTCTCCGACAGATCAGGCGTTTTTGCATACAGTCCAATATCTAAGAATTTATCACGGAGGCTACTACCTATCGTGTCCAGACGGAAACAAGTTATTCTAGACTGCTGCAGCTCAATATTCATTCCGGAGAGAATATTCTGCTCTAATTGTGTTTTGATTGGAATGCAAAGTAGAACAAATGTTGAAAGAAACGGAAACAGCAGTGAAAAAGGAAACAGAATCGCTATTGTGTCATACTGTTTTGATTCTGTCGATGGTGATGCCGAATTTGGCCGTTTGACACGGACACTTCCATTAACCGAGGGAACAGAATACTGTGAGTTTAACTTGCTGTAAGTTTATTCTTGCATGCATCAGCAATGCAAACTCAAACTTAATGTGCGCAAATGTTGCACAACACTGCTAACTATTGTATGTTATGGTCTTGAAACGCCCTAACAACGGAGCTCGGGTGGGGAAGAATCACACTAGAAATTTTTTCAGGAACAAATCGAAGATCGCCTCGCTGCTCTTTAATTATGCACTTGAGGCAATACGTTATTCGTAGAATATATAGCTGAATCATGTACAAGATCAGTGGTATGCAATATGCATTCCCCAGGAAGAATGGTTTGTTGTAACGTTGCAATTTATTCGATCGCATCCGCGGCCACTACAACAAGTTGGAGGATAAGTTTGACTGGTTAATGTAACATACCACGGTTTAGAATGGGCGTAACATCCCAAATTCACGCTCTTTAGCCGACACATAATTGCATTTTTCGGTCACTTGAAAAAGATGGGTCCATGTATGCAGGACACTGCCGTCGTCCTTACATGGAAATTGTCATCGGTCGGAATGAAAGCCTACTTTACAAGATCGGATCCACCTTCTTAGAACGAAATAGGAAATTTATTGACAATGCTCGTAATCAGATGCAGATGCTGCCGGAACAGTGAAGTTAGATTTAATAAACGTTGTTTCCAGTATATAATGGATTTACCTACGGAGCACCACCGACTCAAAGTGCAACAATCGCAAGCTGAATTGGCTCATCAAGAGCGTCAAAGGCCTTTTACGACTAGAAACGTAGGAGCCATGTTTCCAGGATGACTGCTAGTTGTTGGAGGAGACCGATGAGAAAAAAGTGTTGGCTGTTGTGTTACAAATACCGGTTTGCGGAATATGCGCGGACCTTCCAAAAAGAAACTAGCAAGTGCTTTTATGCTCGTGTAGTGACGCTTCTACGTGTATAAAATGCCGTAGTTGCTGTTTCGCCTATGCCAATAGTCAATCAAACTCCTTTTTTCTTGCAATTCCCCCCTCTGCCCATCTACAGAACCTTCTGAAGACCTGCCATCCGGAATGCTACCCAAAACGACGCGTCAGTTCAGTTTAATTCTCTTTGTTGCCGTTTTTGCTGCTATCCTCAACATTGCTGCTGCCTCACCTCAGAATAGCTGCAAGGATTTGGCAGATTTCGCCCAGCAGTCTAGCAAGCTACCCATCAAGCCTGATGAGGATGGGAAGGTTACAAAGGTTTCAGGTTCAATGGCCAAAAAGATGTTCCCAGGTCGTGCCAAAGACCTGTCGATCTGGAAGGATTACGTGTTCGCATCCTATTTTAATACTTGCACAAGAGAACCGTCATATATGCAGGCTGCTGTCAAGTCCGGGCCATATAAAGAAAATGAAAAAACAACAACGGCATACAATTTGGGAGTAGATCTCGGATTCGACCTTTCCCTGGCAACTGTGTGGAAATACCTTCCTAAAATAGCGGCGAAAGCAGGAATCACTAGAGGTTATGAAAAGGTGATCGAAGGAGGTGTCGACATACCCTCAGGGCAACTGAAGCAAAAATGCATCGTTACACCTGGATGGTACTGCACTGGGTATATCAGACTGGATGAGTTTGACTCCGGCAAAATCATCGTTGATGACAGAATTAGAGACCCGGCCTTTTTCCCTGCATCACTCAATGGAAAAAATCTGTTTTCCGTTGTTTGGTTAGATCTGCCCAACTAGTCTTAAAATCAATAAACAGCAACCTTTGAAAAAAACCAAAGCCTCGGAGTCGTAATGACTTTTTAAGGAACTGATTGTCTTGCTTCATATCCGTACATATCTGTGTTTCGGTCTTGCCATTGTGATTCTTTTAGTCAACATCTTTTCTTTTAAAAAACGAAGGTCGATTGGATATATTTTTATAGGTCGCATAAGACTCCTGAGAATGAGTTAGTGTTGTGAATCAATTTCTTTTTTTTCTTTAGTAGGCAATAACAACAGAAGATGGCGCGTTTTCAAAGTATACGAATTTCGGTTGCTAAATTTCTATCTCTACCGCTCATGCTCCATTTATATTACCCGTGATTTCGACCTGTTAAATTCTGCCGCATTGAATTCGTGCCTAATCACTAACGCAACATGAAGTCACTGTTCATATTCTTTTCGTATTTTACTTCTGTTTGCAAAACCACATCTACAATCAATGCAATTACACACACAAGTTTTATTAAAGAAAAAGGCCCTTAACATCTTCTTCAGACGTATCAATCAAAATATATGTAATGGCTTTTTTATTTTCCACAATCGAGATCGTCAATAATGTACATCGCGATTTTATTGTTAGTGTTTATGAAGGGAGAGAGCGAAGGGTTTATTTGGCCAAGGCAGTCTGGAGAGCCTCGTACACGCCAACTTCGATCTTGGCAGCTGCCTTCTCTTGCTCAGAACCGGAACCGTTGGCAACACGCTGAGCCTCAGCCAGAGCAGATTGGATGCGCTATAGCCAAATTATCAGCAAAGGTCCATCAGACCATAAAAAGATAGATGTACCTCGACAGAGAAGTCCTCAAGAGGAGCAGCTTCAACAGCGTTGATGTTCAAGGAGGAGTCAGGGTTGATGATAGCAAAACCACCAGACACTATGAAGGTAAAGAAGAGAATGGGCGTGTCAATATTGCATTCCATTTTCGAGTCGTACAGGTAGAGTTCAAGACGTGTCTATCCGTATATGTAATAGGCACGCGTGTAGTTGTATGCGAACGCGTTGCTGCGTGTATCCGTATATCTCTGTCTCCTCTCTTCCACTTTTTTTTCTTTTCCCCTCTGGCTATTAACTCCTCCGCCCTTCTACTTACCAAAGAACTTCTTTGTGACGTTGCCGCTTTCAATAACTTCGACGACACCAGGGTTCAACTGTTCAATGGTAGGAACGTGGTTGGCGAGGATACCCATGTCACCCGAGGTGGCAGCCAAGTTGACTTGCTGGACATCAGTGGCCTTGTAGATAGACTAAACAAAAAGAATGCATTTCAGCATTCCGCACGGCCATTACAGTAGAATAACAATTTCTCTAATTTACCTTGTGGGGCAGAACGAAGGTCAAACGGAGCTTGTCCGTAGTCACAGGAGCCTCAGAGGCATAGGCACGAACTAAGCAAATACCGTGTTAAATCATCATGAATAAGCTTGAAAAAGAAAAACCGGGAGAACGCGTGTGTATATAGTAAAAGAAGGGAACGATTATTTACCCCAGCGAGCAGGCTTAAGAGCGACACGGGCAGACCTGGCGAAAACGTTCATAATGAAGCACGGAGCAAGATTGAGAAAAAAAAATTGTTAGGCAAGGCCAAACTAACCAGGTTGCCCGATCAATCGCACTTACCGAGAGTGACGTAACCTTGAAATACGATTGGCTATGAAAGCTCTTAGTGGCTTGTTTCCAAGGTAGTTTTACCGCGCAAAATCACTCGTAAGCAGAAGAAAGCCCAAGCGATGCAAACCTTCTTGTCTTCGCGTCATGTATGGTGAAAAGCACTTACTATGTAAAATATGAATTCGTCAATGGATAATGGTCATACTTCGTTGTCTGTTACGAATCGGCTCAAAGACATTCAGTAGCAGCAACCTTACTTGGTCTGTACGGATCCGGAGCGTCGGTCACCCGAAAAAGCGTTTTTTTATTTAGCCTTACATGCAAGCGTACGCATATATTCTGTAAGGAGATGGATTGCTCGAGGTAGAAGAAATCAATATGCAAAGTGGCGTTTATTGCGTGTAGTTTGTGTCGGACAATGAGTTCTTTGACACATCGATCATAC
Source organism: Apophysomyces variabilis (assembly GCA_002749535.1). Taxonomy (NCBI): domain Eukaryota; kingdom Fungi; phylum Mucoromycota; class Mucoromycetes; order Mucorales; family Mucoraceae; genus Apophysomyces; species Apophysomyces variabilis. The sequence goes on from MZZL01000025.1 coordinate 4,899, forward strand.
TTGGTCATTTATTCTTAGCACTGGTGAATGAAACTCAAATAAATTGCAATATAACTCCTCTATTACGCTTTTGCAGTATATAAACATTATCTCATTAAGCTTGAGACCAGTAAAACCGTTTCGACGATCAAATTCAGCTTAGAACAAAGAAAATAACTTAGGGTTTTAGGAGAAAGGAGAAGCAAAAAAGTCTAATACTTTCTTAACTCAATTCCGCGTTTTATTACCTTCTTCTATGCTACAATGGACTAGCCTTTACGCCATCCAACTTTGTTTATGCTTCTCAACGTGCAAAGACATGAGTAAGTGAGATCGAGACCATGATTTTTTTCTACCCATCATTGACCGGAGATTGAAAAGCAGGAGGATGACGTCGATCACGGCCCGATCCTTTGTAGTTTATTCAAAAGCGTTCCCTTGTGAGCATGTTGCCCAAAAATCACAGCACGCGTTTCCGCCCTAGTAGAAGGGCATTAATAATGAGAAGCAGAGGGGAAAGTGGTTTTGTTTGGTAGGCTATCGATCCCCAATATTACTGTCGGTTGTTGTTTATTGTTGCCCACCCCCCGTTGCCATGGGCCAGGTTTGGACCTCCGCTGATTAAACTTTCTCGCAAAAGTTTTGCGAAAATAAACTTAACCCCTTTCCTCGTCATGTACATTTCCCGTGCACTTGGTTACGTCGCTTCTAGCGCGTTCCGCGCTCAGTCCGCCAACGTGGCCCGTCTTGTAACCAGACCCCTTGGCGCTCAGGCTTCATTCAAAGGTATAGATTTCAAACCTAAAAAAAGAGCCATGGCAACACAGAGAAGAAAACACGTTTTTGTCGAAATGAAAAATTCATGACGCGCAACTAATTACTGAATTGCAAATAGCTCGCAACTATGCTACTGAAGCTACCTCGGCCGGTCAGATTCGGTATGTGGAATAAAGAAAGCTCGAACCTAATGATTGCGTTGTGTCATGAACCCTATTAACCGTTGCATGTGTAATGTCCGCCTTTAGCTCTGTCATTGGTGCTGTCGTCGACGTGCAATTCGATCAAGAGAACCTTCCCGCCATTCTGAACGCTTTGGAAGTTCAAGATCACGCCGGTGGCCGTCTTGTTCTTGAGGTTGCCCAGCATTTGGGTGAGAACACTGTCCGTACCATTGCTATGGACGGTACTGAGGGTAAGTTAATTCTATCTCATTGGAACGCGCGTTTTTTTGCATGGGGAGTAGTCTTATATCCTATTCTAGGTCTTGTTCGTGGCCAGAAGGTCGTTGACACTGGTGCTCCCATCACCATTCCCGTCGGCAAGGAAGTCCTTGGTCGTATCATCAACGTCATTGGTGAACCCATTGATGAGCGTGGTCCCATCAAGGCCAAGTCTTCGCGCCCCATTCACGCTGAAGCTCCCGAATTCGTCGACCAATCCCCAACTCCCGAAATTCTCGAGACTGGTATCAAGGTTGTTGACTTGTTGGCTCCCTATGCCCGTGGTGGTAAGATCGGTCTCTTCGGTGGTGCTGGTGTCGGCAAGACTGTCTTGATTCAGGAATTGATCAACAACATTGCCAAGGCTCACGGTGGTTACTCTATCTTCTGTGGTGTCGGTGAACGTACTCGTGAGGGTAACGATTTGTACCACGAAATGATGGAAACCGGTGTCATCAAGTTGGAAGGCGATTCCAAGTGTGCCCTTGTCTTCGGTCAGATGAACGAACCCCCAGGAGCTCGTGCCCGTGTCGCTTTGACTGGTTTGACCATTGCTGAATACTTCCGTGATGAAGAAGGTCAGGACGTGCTTCTCTTCATTGACAACATTTTCCGTTTCACCCAGGCCGGTTCGGAAGTGTCTGCTCTTTTGGGTCGTATTCCCTCTGCTGTCGGTTACCAGCCCACTTTGTCCACTGATATGGGTGGTATGCAGGAACGTATTACTACCACCAAGAACGGTTCCATTACCTCCGTCCAGGCTGTCTACGTGCCCGCTGACGATTTGACCGATCCTGCCCCCGCCACCACTTTCGCTCACTTGGACGCCACCACTGTGTTGTCGCGTTCCATTGCTGAGTTGGGTATCTACCCTGCTGTCGATCCTCTTGATTCCAAGTCCCGTATCTTGGATCCTCGTATCGTCGGTCAAGAGCACTACAAGGTCGCAACTGATGTCCAGCAGATCCTCCAGAACTACAAGTCTCTCCAGGATATCATTGCCATTTTGGGTATGGACGAATTGTCTGAAGAAGACAAGCTTGTTGTCGAGCGTGCCCGTAAGATCCAGCGTTTCCTGTCCCAGCCCTTCGCTGTNTCGGTCAGATGAACGAACCCCCAGGAGCTCGTGCCCGTGTCGCTTTGACTGGTTTGACCATTGCTGAATACTTCCGTGATGAAGAAGGTCAGGACGTGCTTCTCTTCATTGACAACATTTTCCGTTTCACCCAGGCCGGTTCGGAAGTGTCTGCTCTTTTGGGTCGTATTCCCTCTGCTGTCGGTTACCAGCCCACTTTGTCCACTGATATGGGTGGTATGCAGGAACGTATTACTACCACCAAGAACGGTTCCATTACCTCCGTCCAGGCTGTCTACGTGCCCGCTGACGATTTGACCGATCCTGCCCCCGCCACCACTTTCGCTCACTTGGACGCCACCACTGTGTTGTCGCGTTCCATTGCTGAATTGGGTATCTACCCCGCTGTCGATCCTCTTGACTCCAAGTCCCGTATCTTGGATCCCCGTATCGTCGGTCAAGAGCACTACAAGGTCGCCACCGATGTCCAGCAGATCCTCCAAAATTACAAGTCTCTCCAGGATATCATTGCCATTTTGGGTATGGACGAATTGTCTGAAGAAGACAAGCTTGTTGTCGAGCGTGCCCGTAAGATCCAGCGTTTCCTGTCCCAGCCTTTCGCTGTTGCCCAGGTCTTTACTGGTTATGAGGGTCGTCTCGTCAAGCTCCAGGATACCATCCGCTCTTTCAAGGAAATCTTGGACGGTAAGCACGATCACTTGCCCGAATCTGCCTTCTACATGCAGGGTGATATCAACGATGTCATCAAGCGTGCTGAGGAGCTTGCTAAGGAAATGGGTGCCCAGTAAACATTCCCAAACCTATCTTTCTTTTTCTTAAAACTTCTTCAATGTTTATTTTTTCATAAATGTTAACTGTGTGAAAGTGCTACGAAAGCCTTTGTCTGAAACGAATAAAACCAATGACCAATACATCGGAAAATAATTTATACTTTTCTTTTTGAGGGTAAAAAAGCACAGCTTTATTTATTTTTTGCTTTATGTACGTGCGTAGTTTATTTACTTTGTAGCATGATGATATCTTTTACTTTGTATCCTTAGAAAAAAAAAAGCAGTATTTCGGTTAGGCTTCGTTTTGTTTGTTGGTTGATGCTTAGTAACGTAATATCAGATTCACATCTCCTTCTTCGTTCACTTCCGTTTCAATGACCATATCTTGTTCTTCCTGGATGTCTTGGACAAAGGCATCGTCTACACTGACAATCACGCCTTTGCTGGCAACGCATCGTACTACTTTAGCCACTGGTCGTGTGAGTTCCATTTTCGTGGCCAGTTTCTCGATCAAGTCTTGAACCGTCAGTTGATCTAGGTAAATGGCACGGTATAAATGATCGGATTCAAAGCGGACAAAAAGGCAAAGTCCTAAAGCATCAATAGTTTAGCCTGGGAACGCCATGCACGTCTTAATCTTAACAAAACTTACTCGCAATGCGTTGTCGTTGTCGTGGAACATAAGTTGCATCGAGGTCCAAAACATTGTTATGATTGACCCAGTATGGATAGGACCGCTTGACGCCATTTTGCACAGTGGGTGTGTTTGTGGGGCTTGTGTTCAATGTTGTGTCGATCGCGGAGGGGACAATCACTGGGGGCGGTGGGGGAGGGCACATGGAGGGGGAGTAAGTGTGGAGTGGCAGTGATGGCTGGCTGGTATTGCTTATGTTGCTCGCCATACTACTTGTACTGCTTGTACTAGTGATACTGCACCTGTGGAGATCTCGATTGACTTCTATAGGAGGCGATGATGGTATTTCGCAGAAAACCGTTTGAGGTTGTGATCTGTACAACGTAGCCCACAGAGGATGCGTTGAACCTTGCTTATTTTGTAATTTTTCCATTTGCCGCTCAATATGTTTGGCATCATCTTTGTTTTTGCGCTCAGCTCCCTAGCATTGAAAAAGAAAAGATAGGCCAAGGGCAAAAAGAAATAGACAATGAATACCCCTCCTCACCAATAGACAAAGAAAAAAGCAGTAAAATTGTTCTTACCTTATCACGGAAAAGTTTGATTCTGCAGAAAGTTTTCTCCAAAACCTGTTGTTCTAATTGCTGCGTCTCAACATGCAGTCGGAGAGGAATCCCTTTGACGCCCTTAATACGGGAAAAATCTGTTGAGAGGCAATTGAAGCGAATATGAATCATTGCTCCTCCTTTGCCGTTCCACTGAAACGATAGTCGATCAAAAGAATGTCCAGCACTTGCTTGTACACCTTTGCTTCGGTTCATATCTAATTGTTCATAAAAAGGGGTTAGTATGGATCACTATACAGTTCAATTCAGCCTAAACAATATTTACCGATTTCAATGGCACGCGCATTTTGAGCACTTTTTTGTTGGCTTAACCAGAACTTCCAATAATTGGGAGCAGCTTTGCGATGCGACTCATCATGAAACATGATGACGATTGTACTTGTCAATATCTCATCACGACGCTCCGAATCAGTAAAAGTGATATTGTAATATTGCCCTAAAAAAAAGGAAATTTTTGAGTTTTTGATTCATTAAAGAGGTGGTACGACATAAACATACCTTTGTTTAGATAAGTCAATGGTGGTTCATCCGGTCTTTGCGTGGCCGCTGTCTGGGCTAAATGTAGAGATAGAAAAAACAGACAATTGACGCTTTGATGAGATATTGAAATCTTAATATGGGTGAACCATTTTACCTTCCAAGACAATATGGAAGCGAGAGTGGCTGTAGATATAAAACAAAAATAACAAGAAAAAAAAAAGATAACCGTTAGTGATCTGGCACGAGCCACAGAAAGTTGCCGGCTTCCGAATGCAACGCATGGGTTACACAGGTCTGGCTTTCCCTTCTTTTCAATCGCAATCACCCTGGTATTTTACCTTGCAGGAGGCGGAGAAGTCGAAGTTGGAGACGGCGCTATGGACATCATTGGAGGTGGCTGGGATGGAGGGGAATAAGTCATGTTTGGGTCCATCATCAGGGCGGATGGACTTTCAGTAGGACTGATTAACGGAGGCGTTGTTTGTTTATCATGCGTGTAGTCGGGAAAAGACCTGATCAATCAAAGATAATAGAGAAGAGAAGATGATTAAAAAAATAAGATGACACGATATAATAGAAAATAATCCATTCTGTTGATATGCTTACCCATCGACGAACTGAGGAGGAAAGGGATTGACAAGCATCATGGATAATTGGCAATTGTTCAGGTTTGAAATAGGATAGTAGTTGTAGTAGTAATAGTAATAGAAGTAGAAGTAGTAATAGTAGTAATAGTAGTGCAAATCTTTGATAAAGTAGAGGAGTTGAAGAAAAGAACGCAATGAGAGAAAGAGAGAAGGGAAAAGAGCAGACAAGATATACCTGTACGTTTGTGACAAAAAAAAAGGGCAAGAGAAGTCATCCTTTTAACTCAGCTAACCCAAGTTGTTGGGTTCTATCCAAACAGCCGTCAAAGTAAATCATATTTTTTGTATGTCGTGGGGAAATATAGTTCTATTAAGGAGAAGAAGGATAAAAGAGAACGCATGGTTACGATTTCATCTGTGGTAGGTCCATTGACTCTATTGTAAATGAAGTTCTAGTTCATGGGTAAGTATAAGTCTAGCTTTTTCCTTTGTCAGACCTCAGGGCCCAAGCACCTTCTGAAGCGGATATATTTTGGTAAAACGTAACGCGGATCGCCTAAAAAACAATGGTACCCATGTAAATTTCCCATTGTCTGGAGGTCAAAAAAATGGTATGAACAAGATGTAACGCAGATCGACCTTAATGAGTACAACCGGAAGGTAACTCTGCTAAAATAAAAAAAATTCTCCTATTGCCTAGGAGCGGGTTACCAAGTTATTTTTTTTATTTACTAAAGTACAATAACAGAAAAAGGCATATGTGTAGGTATTCAGGCTCACCGCATGGACGCACCAGTGTGTCACACTTTGACAGGGACTTAGTGAGGAATCACGCCACCGAGCGCACCAGCCTTAGCAAGGAAAATAAGGAACAGGACCTAAAAGGAAAAACCTGGTTGGGTTGGGCTATTTGGGGGAGAGGAAAGGAAGGAAAAAGGTAAGGTAGGGTTAGTAGGATAGAGTTTGTGTGTTTCCTAAAAGTAAAAGAGAGGAAAAGAAAAGATTACACACTGATAGGCTAGTCATAGAGAGCATGTGTAGCTTTTGTGTGTGGAAAATTCATTTCCTCGTGTTTGTTATCTGTGTAGTGGCCTTAACATGAGATCTTCTCAAAATAAAATTTAAACTTTCTTCAGGCAATGTTTCCTTTTAGTCAGCGGACGTTTTGTGTTAGTATACCTAATCCAATGCCTCCTTTGTAGGTAGTAGTAGACGGCCTCATATAACACAACCTATCCCGTTGATTGGAGGTTTTTTTTGTTTACTTGCTGCATGACCGTTATCATGATAATAAAGATTATATTAAACAATTGGAACAATGAAAAAAACGATGCAATTAATTAACCAACATCAAATCGACGTTCGTCGTCGTTATTATTGTTGTTATTGTTGTTATTGTCTTTATCTTCTATGATTCCAAATCACTATGATTCGAATTTCTTGTGGTATGTCATGCTGTGGATTTCCTTTTTCTCTACGAATCCGTTTGTGTGAGAAGAAAAACCTATCTCTCTAAAAGATGGAGCGAAGGGGGATTGACAGCTAAAGCGGAAATTGAAACAAATTGGGCCAATGGGAACTTGCACGTCATCGACTTTTGAGCCTGCTCAACAGATACGCACACCCACTCACTGCTTCGAAGCAGCCCAACAAAAAAAGCTACCAAAAAGCGAATAAGAAAAACCAAAGACACTTGGTCCCTTAAGCAGCCCTTTATAATAGGTAAAGCTGAAGAGAAAAAATAAGCGCAAGTAGGGTTGAGATGGGTTTGCTGACAGACTTCGAAGAGATCAAGTGACTTTTTGTAGAATAGGTTTGATTCCTTCCTCCATAGCTTATTACCTTTTTGCTTGTCTCCGATCCCTGCCATCATGGCCAACCAGCAGCCACCATACCCCATGCAACACCAACAGCAACAACCAGCAGCACCACCAAGACCGCCTGTCATAGACCCTAACAGAGCGCGTAGTCCTCCCGTAGGTTATAGACCCACAGGAACACCACCGCTTCCAGCCCATCCTGTTCCAGGCATGCCTTATCGTCCATCCTCTACGCCACCGCTACAAGCACAGACTTCTCCCATCCGACCGGGATTCCCACCATCGGGTGCGCGTCCTCCTCCACCTTTTCCTCCTGGTGCACGCCCACCACCATTGATGCGTCCTCCAGTGGATCGCGTGACATCGCCTGGCGCCGTGCCTCCACCTCAACCGCCGTCTTCCGGATCACCCGTGTCGCAGAGTGTCCCTACACCGACGCAGCCCTTGTCACCCACAGCCGCGTCGGGCACTGCGACTACCCAAGCTGCGGAACATCATCGCCGTAAGCGCATGTACCCAGAACAGATCACCAAAGCTTATATGGACCAACCGGCACCCGGTCCCACTCCCATGTATGGCGGTCAGTTTGCAGAACCTCAGTTCACAACACCCGCTGCAGCCATGCAACAGCAACCACAGCAAGGTTTCGTCCCAGCAGCAACTCCTCAAACCTACCCGCAGCCCCAGGGTTACGCGCAGCCTACGCAGCCTCTTCAACAGCAGCCAATGCAGACTCCATATGGTCAGACTCCTATGGGTGCCATGACGAATCAATTTGGAAATATGTCAATGGGAGCTCCGGTAAGTGTTTCTTCTGTTCCCTGCTTGGATAGATTCTATCTGTTCGTATGTAACAGGATCTGATTTTTGATTATTTTTTCACGTGGAGATTGCACGCTCGGTGCCATTGATGGGAGCTCCGCCGTTTATTGCGGATATGGATGCTGATGCCCCAGCGATCAATTTACCACCTAATGTAAGTTCAATAATAATGAAGAGAGAAGGATCCCTCTCAAGTGGTGTAAATGATCCGATATGGATGATTTTCTTTATTTTTTTTTTGCTAGTCATCTCTAACGGATTCGCCGTTTGCTAATGCCGAAGCGTCCTATAAATGTTGTACTTTGAATGCAATTCCATCTTCCGAAACCGTACTCAAAAAGTCACGATTGCCATTCGCGTTGGTCCTGGCACCTTACCGAACTGTTCAAACGGGCGATGTATGGAAAAAAGGAATGCGTCTGGATAATTTTTTTTTCTAAACTGCGTCCTTACAGAACGAAGTGCCTGTTGTCACAGACTCTGTTATTTCAAGATGTCGTCGTTGCAGAACTTACATTAACCCATATGTCACGTTTGTTGAAGGAGGACAGCGGTGGAAGTGCAACATGTGTTTCCTATTAAACGACGGTAGGCCACGTATTTTGTTGGATTTTGCGGAAATGAAAAAATGCTAAACTGGATTATCTATTGTGTTCCATGTTCAGTTCCCGCCGCGTTTGATTTTGATGCGCAGACGCAACAACCTGCGGACCGATGGAAGCGCGCAGAATTAAATTACTCCTGTGTCGAATTCGTGGCCCCGACGGAGTATATGGTAAGGAGAGATGAGGAGAATCTGCATTGTAATTCCGTTCTGCGATGTTAAGAACTTTTTTTGCTAGGTCCGTCCACCTCAAGCACCTGCATTTGTCTTTGTTCTTGATGTTTCATATTCCGCTATTCAGTCCGGCATGCTTGCCACTGCTGCACGCACCATCTTGGACTCGCTTGACCGACTCCCGAATCAGGAAAATCGTACCAAATTCGGTTTGATTACTGTCGACAGCACTCTGCATTTCTACAATCTGAACCCGAATAGAACAGAACCTCAGATGTTGGTAGTGTCTGATCTGGATGACGTTTTCCTTCCACAGCCGGATGATCTATTGGTTAATCTCACCGAAAGTCGAGGGGTCATCACTTCTTTGTTAGAAAGACTTCCAGAGATGTTCAAGGATACCGTGAATGTTCATAATGCTTTGGGTACTGCTTTACAAGCGGCGTTTAAGATGGTGGTAAGGTTTTCTCTAACATGGTTAGAAGAAGGATATTGGAGAAGAAAAAAGTTATATTAATTGGAGCTCAACATTACTAGTCTGCCAATGGCGGTAAAATTATTTGTCTGCAGTCCACCTTACCTAATACGGGCGCGGGTGCGCTCAAGCCCCGTGAAGACGTGAAATTATTGGGTACTGCCAAGGTATGTATACCTGTTGATCGACTGAAATAACAAAAAGAGTTTCCATTCTAATGAAAGCATATAGGAAACCACTTTGCTTAATGCAGCATCGCCATTTTACAAGTCTTTTGCTGTGGACTGTTCCCGTTCCCAAGTCGCGTGTGATATGCTCATTTTTGGTGGTCAATACTCGGATGTGGCAACACTCAGTAAGACCCAGCTTTCTGTTGTGTATTGATTAAGATTTTATTTTACTAAACTTAATCTTAGGCTGTCTTCCTCACTACACGGGTGGCCAAACTTACTTCTACCCTGGCTTTAATGCTAGTAGAACAGAAGACGCCCTTAAATTTGCTCACGAATTTTCCGAATTATTGGCTGAACAGATCGGTCTGGAAGCGGTGATCCGTATCCGTGCTTCTCGCGGCCTTCGTATGAGTGCTTTCCATGGAAACTTCTTTATTCGCTCGACGGACCTGTTAGCTTTGCCCAACGTTCCGCGAGATCAATCTTATTGTGTTGAGGTATCGATCGAAGATGACATCAAGACACCCGCCGTTTGTTTCCAAACCGCTCTTTTACATACCACCTGTTTCGGTGAGCGCCGCATTCGCGTTATTACTCTTTGTCTACCTGTCACCAACTCGATTGCCGAATTGTATGGAAGTGCCAATCAGCAAGCTATCATCGCTTATCTTGCAAATAAGGGTGCGTGCGGCTACCGGTTAAATATTTTTCTTTTAATTTTGAACTTTGTCTCCATTTATGCCAGGTGTCGAGCGTGCTCTCACATCGAAATTGGACGATGCTCGGGATGCTATCACCAATAAGGTCGTTGATCTTTTAGGTGTTTACAAGACGCATGTGTTAGGATCTGGCCAGGGATCAACTCCGCAATTGAATGTACCAGATAACTTGAAACTACTTCCTGTCCTTGCACTGGCCTTGATCAAACATGTACGTACATTTCCATTGTGAAGTATAATTTGTAAGCAGTCTCTGATCATTGTTCTTTGATTTTTTTAGGATGCTTTGCGTCAGACCTCGCAGATACCTACAGACTTGAGATCCAATGCGATGAACCTGCTACGGACCATGCCGCTTCAGCTATTGATTCCATTCCTGTATCCAAACTTCTATTCTTTGCATAACATGCCTGCTGAGGTAAGCTGAAAAAAAAAACAAAAGAGGGAGCGGGTCTTTGTTTTTCTCTTTCATTGTGGTGTTATTAGACAGTACTGTTGATCATACTACAACGTGCACTAAATTTTTTATCTTCAGGCAGGAGAGATTTCTGAAAATGGCGTTATATTCCCACCTACGCTCAATTTGACAGCGGAGAAGTTGGAGCCTCATGGATGTTATTTATTGGAAACAGGTCAAAACATGTATATCTGGGTTGGACGGGGTGTTGTTCCTCAGCTCTGCGTTGACTTGTTTGATGTCAAATCATATGATGGCTTGCGTGCTGGAAAGGTAAAGTTGGTTCTGTGTACAAAACTGGAAGATCTAACAGCTTTTGGTCTAAGATTACTCTTCCGGTATTGGAGACGCCTCTGAACAGGAAGGTGAATTTGCTAATTGCCAAAATTCGCGAGATGCGCCGCGGTAATTACTACCCTCAACTGTATCTTATCAAGGAAGATGGAGATCCTGCCCTCCGCATGTGGTTCCTGTCACATCTTATTGAAGACCGAACCGATAACGTTCTGAGTTACCAACAATTCCTACAGTTACTCAAAGACAAGGTCAGCTCTGGATCGTTCTAATTAGAGAAAGAAAGAAAATTCTGTTTGAGCCTTTTCTTTTTTCTGCTTATTTCTCGCTATATTTCACTGCTTTCTGTTTGGGTCCTATTGGACCCAAGTTATGTTTCTGTTTTAAAAAAAGACGAAGAAAAAGAAAAAGAAGAGAGATATATTATCTTAATTAAAGAATTTGCACGGTTTACTGAATGATTTTGTTACTTGTCAAAACCCAATCCAGCTTTTTATCTGTTGGTTCGATAGGAATGACTCCAGGGTCTAATAGTTGTGCTTCCAATGCTAGACCAACTGTAAAAATGATAGATTAAGGGTTAGAATGTCTTATCGTTGTGTTTCTTACTTGTTACAGGCGAATTCGTATGATGTTGAATAGCCCAATTCCTGCATTTCTCAAGATAACGATCGTAGTAACTGTGAAATTATAGAAATATCACCTGGTTTTTTAGTGTTTCCCTTGCCCCCTTTTTTCTGTGCATGGGAACTTAACAAGTGAACAAATTACCCTTTCCCGTGACCAATGCGGTTTCGTTCGGTATCAAAGGCCATGGCTAAACAAAAAGGAAAAAAAATCATAGTTCAATATCCATAGAGAAAGAGAGTAAGAGACATAGGGAAGGAGAAGAACTTTTCCCTTATTCATAAGCGGGACCGAACAGGTAACATACATACCTGGTACTAGAATGAGGTCCAATCCTTCCGTTTCAAGCGCTTCATACATAGAAAGGAAGAAGTCAACAATGAAAACTTCTTTGACGATAGCTTTCCACTTTACCTGTTTCCATGGGTTGATCATGAGGAGGCTCAGGGATATTCCATTTGTTCACAGGCAAGGATTGGTAAGCCTCCCAAGAGGTTAATTTCACCATATCCATGCTATCTTTTGTCCAACGAGGCACATATAACGATTTACCTTTTGAAAAAGGAAGAAAGCTTAGAGGAATCATTCTTCGCAGTTTCTCGTTTCTTTACCATCCGAAGCATGCAGAATCGCGTGAATAATAGCACGCGTATCTATCTCGCTATGAGGTAAACTGATAAATACGCTCACATTGCGACTCTGCTTGTAGATATCCAACGACAAGAGGTGTTTCGTCACTTGCTCGGCTACGTGAACCACACTTGGCCGTTAACTTTTCAAGCTCAAACACGCCAAAAAAAAAAGGTCTAAGCAAAGGGAAATGTTCCCTTTCGCCCATTCCCCATTTTCCTCACGCACATTCTTTAGCTACGGTTGCTAATGGCACTTCCTTCAATCGTGCTCCAATTTCTTTCCGCAAAGAACGCTTCAATTGGGTTACGGAATTCATGAGAATCGTCATGGAGTTTTGTTTTATTTTACTTTTCTGGGGAAACAAATCCGTTTCTATTGTATAATTTAATCTCCGTCTTCAAGAAGGCTTCTGTCTGTTCTTTCTCCATGAGCATAGGCTTGTGTCCAACACCGCGCTGTATTTTCGAAACCTTCGGGATCACGTTTCAGGTGGCCTGCTACTTGCGCATCCTAACCGAAATTACAAACAAAGAATTGAAGAGTGAATCAGGACCTTCTGTTTTCTTTTATGCTTTGCATTTCCCTGCCGATCTAGTGTGTACCTGAGGATCGTCTGGAACTGGTGAAGCCAAAAGGATTTGTATTGAAAGTAACACTGTTTTAATCGTCATAGCGGGTGACCAGTTATTTTTCAAGATATCCTGTTCAGTGGTTTTTTTTCTTTCTTATCAGCATTGACGGATGATTCTTGCGATTTATGTAAAAAAACGCTGTCTCTTACCAAACAGATGACTCCCTAGAATTTTTATATATCGGAAAAGACAGAGAGAGAGCGAGGAAAAAGGGGAAAAAAGGTTCTTAATGGACATGGAAAGTTGCAGAGAGTGATGTAGCTTACTGTTTGCGAGCTTATATTGGGGTGATATACGGCAGTGAGGAATCGAACATCGGGTGGTTGGAAAGGAAAATCATTCTAGACTTGAGAGGTTCGGATATTCGAACAAATTGGATGGATAAAAATAAAGACGGTTTACGGGCTTACCCCGAGGAATATGTCGATAAGAAACTTGCCACCTTCGTACGGTGTTTCAGGTGGGCCAAGAATGACGGCGTGGTAACGTTCTAACAGGCAAATACAACACAAACGGAGCGTTACCACAGGCTGGTGCATGTAGGAACATTTCGGTAAGTCATGACTCACGGAGATCATCGGTCATACGCAATTCAATCTTGGCATCAGGATCCGTCTCAATATCTTCTATTTCACGTAATATCCGTTTTGATGCATGTAAGGATGCCATGATCAAAAAGAAGAAGAGAAAGAACAGGAAACGAACGGTCCTTTCAAGCAAAACGCAACTCAACCTACAGTCACGTCTGGTCTACAGCTATTTTTGGTTGATGTGCCCTTTGTGCCGTCCCTCTGTTCTCTCTTCTCTCCTCTGCACAATGCAAGGTATTAATCTTGCTGGCATTCTCAATGCCTTCCGTATCATTTGGAATCCCAGTCTAGCTTTACCTCATGTGATTGTGAATGGTACATCTTAAGCATGCATGGAACACCGTGATCAACCCCAAAGCCTATATTAGATATCCGCAATATTCATTTTGGAAATTTAAAAACTCAAGGTGGAATAAAAGCCATCGGATTTGATAAAGACAATTGCCTCACCGCGCCCTATGTACTGCATATTCATCCACCCTTCGAGGTATAAACGATACGTCAAAGGCCATTGATACTTATCCATATGCACGACAAAAAAGAAAGCGTGGCAAGAATGCAAAAACACGTTTCCAAAGAACGTCGTCATTGTATCCAATTCAGCGGGCACAAGAGATGACCCACATGGCAGAGATAAGTCATTTCAATTCAGCTAGAGATATCGATGAGCCTGATATTATGTTGTCTTTCTTTCTTACACAGGCCGACAAAGTGGAAGAGTCTTTGGGCGTTCCTGTGCTTCGCCATACACACAAAAAACCAGCCGGTGGTGAAGAGCTCAAAAACCATCTGAATATCCCGTCCAGCGAAGTGGCTTTTGTTGGAGACCGAGTTCTCACCGATGTTATCTATGGCAATCTCAATGGCAACTTCACCATATGGACAAGGCAGATTATCACCGAGAAGGGAGATAACAAAGCTGCTATTGTGGTTGGTGATCTACCTCTCTTATCAAAGCAAAAGATGAAGGCACTAAAAAAGAAATTCATTCCTTTTTCTTTTTTCTAGGTACGGCGCGTGGAAGATGTTCTTTTGAAATATCTACAAAGACTAGGTGTCAAACCGCCAGCACATCCAGCTTTACGTTATCATGATGCATTTACTAAATAGAATGGCAAAGGAGCAGTAGCATCATTTTTTTAAAAGGAGAATAGTTACATTTGTTTTCGACAAAACGTAGAAAATAGAAAACGCATGAAAAAGTGCATCCTAAACAATTTGAGAAAACTCTACCTTGGGTCTCTTCATCTGACTGGTTAGAGGCACTATCATGATTATGCCAACACGAAATCAGTGTCATTTGCTGCATTTCCAGTCCGATATACTAGTCGAGGCTTGCAGCAACGAAATCATCAAGTTGTTGCCTTATTCATGCCAGTAAATCTGCATTTCATTCTTCAATTGAATCAAAACATCTTATGCTTTTCTCGATACCATTAGAAGCATGGTAATATTTACGCTTCCCTTTAGTTTTATAGCACGGTACCTATCGTTTATAAGAGGCTAGCGTGATCTAGAATAGTGCCTAAATAATGCATGTATCAAAAGTTTTTTTCCTGATAATCCTTTAAAAAAGATCTTCTTGTTTCATGCTAAGTGAGGCTCGGTGAATGCGTCAACAATAAATTCTCCAGCTCATTCAGCGACTACCGCGCCAAGACTAGAGTATCAAATGGACATGTCAAACCAAGCTTTAAGCCGCCGTTGCTGAAAAAGGTTATATACTAGCAAGAGTTCAACAGGATAACATGGAGTAGAAGGTTTTTTTTTCCTTTTGCAACCCATTCTTTTGCGTTTTTTTGTTGCTTTTTTTTATAAAGATAAAAGAGTCGTTTGCGCAATAGAACTAATTATTATACTAAACCTTTCCTTCCAATGGGTCTGGCAGATACATTGTTCGCGTCCACTTATCCAAATCGTCCAATTCTCGGCGAAAGTCTTTTTCTTGTAAATTTCCATATAAGGAGTGGAGGGTAATAACCACTGCTTTAATGGTTACTTCCGTTAATGTTTCCACAGCCTCTGCATTTGCATAGAACGCATCCACTTTCACAAACGGTTCAGCAATCCAGTGACCCCACACCGCCTGAAGCATATCCAGATCAACCTGTTGATATAGCCATCATCAATCCATCAACATTCCTATTTTTTTTCTCTTCTTGTTTTGTAGGTCTCATCCTTACCTTACTCCTAGCTTCCTTCAATAAAGCTTCTTCATCTCCGTCCACGAGTAAGTTTCTGGGTATCTTTAAGCCTTTGACGATCTCTTTCAATAATTTACGCCATTTTGATCTGAAGTTAGCAATATTGGCTTGGAAGGTGATGACCATTCGGTGATTTGCGGGAATTGTCCGATTCCGATAGACCGTTCGGGCAACATCTGCCGCCTCCTCATTGGTAATAAACCGGCTGCGTGCAAACATACGTCTTTGTCTGCGCCAATATTCCTTTTCTTTCTCCTTTTCATCCATCGCATCCGCATTCAGCACTGGTGTATCCTGAGGAAGTGCAACGGATAGCGACTCGCGCCCCATGTCAGCTGTGCGACGTGATGCTCCTGTTCCAGTTCTCCCTCCACTACTGCTTGTGCGAGAGCGAGTGCTGGACGATGCTAATTGTGATTTATCAGCTGATGTTTTGCTTGTTCGTTGTGTGTTCTTCTTCGGTTTTGTGTTATTTGACAACAGTGCTTCCGCCAATCGTTCGGATTCCTTTGCTTGTTCTTCGCTTTCTTCAGTTTTGAGTTGGATGTCTACAGGTTGTTGGGACTTTTTTCTAATAATGAATCGTTTGGATGGTACAGGCGGCGCAACGTCTAATTCGTGGAAGGATGTAGTATGGCGAACTTGGCGTCTAGAAGTTGTACTGGAGGATGACCTGTGAGAGATAGATGACTCACGAACGTGTGAAATGGGTGTGGTGAGTTGATCAAGATAGATCGAGGGATCCGTTCGTGGTGAAAACGAAGCAGTGCTGTACCTCGACGGTTGTGCTAAGTACAGCCAAAAGATAGCGGCCACATCAATCAATTCTAGACCAGGCTCTTCCTTTACTTACGTGCTAGTTTCTTGTCAGGTTTAAACGTATATTTCCGTTTACGATAGGCAACAGTTTTTGTTTCTTTCGGTGGCGTAACTATTCGATAGAAATCTCTTTGTTAATAAGGATGGGCATGGTTTCCCTTTCCACCTTCGTGCTTCCTTTTAATTTCCTGCTCTACATACCATCCTCTGGTTTTTTGCTATCCTTACTTCTCAGCCTTGTCGCTATTGGTTTCCTTTCCTTGGGCATATTATTTATGTTACGTGAAGAAACCAGATTTTCCCTGCTGCAGCCTGCCAAAGAAGAAGAAAAGGAAATGAGGAGAGTTGAAGAGGCGACCCAAACAAAATTTCGCTTTTAAATCCCGCAACGGTCACAACACTTTTGGCTTCCAGCCGGATTCGGAAACTCGTGGTGGGTTTCCTCTGTACCGCTTTTTCCTAGCTGACGATTGCGATCCACAAAAATAAAGACAATCTGCATATATTTATAAACTATGTATAAATTACATATAAAACATATGGATAACAATTTTCTGCTATAATTACCGTGAGTTCTGCATGGAACAGGCTGCTGACTCAGTATTGCGAAGTCTAATTGGTTTGCTGCTGTCAATCGATCGATAGGGTTGTTATCCGTACGAAATAGAAATTCTGATTGGGCCTTATCTTCCTATGAACCCAACATAGAGTAAAAGACTTAGAACTCTTTTGTAAGATGAATTGGATATGTCAAAGACCACATTTCTATAAGGTACCCATTTTTATAAACTGTAGGCAGGAATTTACATGGTTCTAATACTTATCGAACATGTAAACTTTGTATTGTAATGCGAACAGTCGATAAACAGTTGCATATGTGTTCGCCATGTATACAATCTCAGGAATACGTGCGAATGATTTGTTGCTATTATCCATATCCTAGCTATAAACGTATTTTAAACAGTGAGCTCTGACATTTGCGGCAGCCTTGTTAAAGAGGAAAAGAAATGGAACGGTATGCACTGACCACATGAATTGACTACTTGGATTTTATGTACGGTTTCCGACCTGCAACTCAGCAACAAGTCTTTGAATAATAAAAAAAGACATTAGACAAATTGGCTGCGAGTGCATGGAACCATTATCAACAGTTCAGCAACAGCTACAACAGACTGCAGCTGCAACAGTCTAATTTAACTACTTGCTATATGTAATTTCGGCCAAAGCCGAACTTATCACGATGATAGCAGTACAATATCGATGCTTTAGCCAAGTTTTTGCTTGGAAATTACAATAAGCCTGATTGGATACATCCCGTTACGACAAAGCATCATACAGGTCCTGGATCGACATAAGCCCCATTTAAACAGCGAGAACAATTATGTTAATGATTGATAAATCGACACGATACTTCAACAATGAGTTTATAATAGGAACGTATAGATTAGGATGTACGGACAATCTATCAGGGTTCCGTTCATGGTATTAAAAATATATTGCCACCAGTTACCGGCAAGCGAAACATGTTGTTGGCAAGTACGTATAATTGGTTCAAGCGATGTATAATCCCGACTTACAGTCATTATTTCCCTTATCCCGGAGATGCATTCTCCGTGTTTACTTTGATGCTTACCCCTGGGAAAAGAAGAAAAGAAACTATGAAGGAAAAGTATTGCCTACCAGCAACGGAGATGTGGAAACCGAAGTTCAGGAGGATAAAGGATACTGGATCAACGCAACGAGGAGAAGGAGAGATCATGGATCTATCGTGTTGCTGAACAACTCAAAAGAATAGCTCTATATACGTACTTCAACGGCAGCAACACTAGAGAAGGGAAACAGTGAATGTTACCGAGAGCAAGTGCAACAAAGATTAACAGAATATGATTCATTTCATAGATGGTTGCAATGAAGTGATGAATGGGATTTAGCATGAACTGTCATTTTAAGACAGAACACGGTATCAACGAGCGACGACAAAATCGCTCGCTCAATGTCAATTAGTAATACAGTGTGGCTAACGCTGTTAGAACGGTATGCTGAACAAAGATGGAAAAAACCGCGTTGTAAGAAGTACGGCATTAAATCGTATATCGTCCTAGCCTTGAAAAGTCGCCTATCGTTGGCATATGTAAACTGACGCATACATCGCTCTTTTAATCTCTCAGCCGGGACTCAATCATCGTGCACATTTCCTATTCATTGCCAGGACGCATAGTCAGTTGATCCTCCAACCTTTGTGTTTCCTCCAACGCTGTATCTGACCAGCAATTGCTTCGGCTTTGCAAATGTCTTCAACATAACCAATGGTGTCGAGAAGCCTGAGAATAGCCTGAACTTTTGTGAGAATTAAAGAAACCCTACTACGACTCCATCAGGAACTGCATGATTACGTAACACAATAAATATTTAATAGAAAGAATATCGCAGAATAAGCATAACATAATCGGTATCCTTATGTTCATTGCTATATTATCGTATTCAATAAATACGCTTGAACACTTTTCTAAATTGTTCTATTATTTAACCATGGATGCCAAAAACAGCGCCTTGATGATCTTTGGCAAGTCCTTGTTTTCGGCACAAATGTGGGCGTGGTTTCCGAGGGCTTTTTTCAACCTAGAAAAGGACCATCAGCAATGAAAGGTGTAAATTTGACTGGTCTGATAGTTACTGTTCTGCCTGATCTTGCAGAGAACCGATAAAAATCATTTGTGCCGTGACACGATCGTCCGATTTGAGTACTTATTTTACCATATAAGCAAACCACAGAATAAAGAATGGGTATATAGAAAACACATTTACCCCTGGCGATATCGTTGGGATGGATATTATACTGAGCAATATTTGCATCCGAAAGGATGGCGACCAGGTAGTCATCGCCTTCTTCTTTTACAATCTCCTTCACAGCATGTGCAGCAGCTCCAAGTGTGTTATCTTAGACATTGCCTTTTAGTAAGAGAATACCAACATTCTCGGTATCACATTACCTCCACTTAAGCAATACTGCGAATGAGCTCTCATCTTATTAATCACTTCAAATGCCTCCTTTTCTGTTTTTGGGTAGTTTGAAGGCGTGACAAACTCGATATTCGCTCCGTCGCCACTATGTCCTACGATGCGGTAGGCAAACTTGCTCTCAAACCCTCTGAAGGATTCCATCAACATCAGAGCAACCTCCATGGATCGTTCCAAACGTCGATCGTGGGTGTTGAACCGGAACATACTTATCGCATATTTGCAATCATTAAGAGCCAAAGTATCACATACCACACAATTACCTCGCCGATAAGTCAAATACAAAGCTCATCTGTTTTGGCTTGTCTTGGAAAAGGCCAATCTCCGGATCATCTTCTCCTCTCTTTTTGTAGATAGCTTTTTCTCCTGTCAATCCTTCAATACTACACGCAAAACAAAGTTAAATTGTTAGTTCATCCCTTGCTAACTGGATTACATTTTGGCGTCGTCAAGATCTCCTGAAGCTTGGTTTTTAAGCCACACACGTTCCTTGTTCTTTGCCTCGACACTCTCTAAGATAACGCGTAGTTCACGGACTTCTCTTCGGATGTTATCCATGTATTTTTGGTATGTCTTACACCGCACGTTAGATGAACAGCACATGTAAGACAAAATAGTCTACTTACCTGAAAATCACCCTGAGACATCTGTATTTTTCCCAGCAGTTTCTCCATCGACTCTTCATGGAGCAATCTGTAGAGTGGAAAAAAGTTATAGCGTCATGCGTAACTTGTACCCCCTTATTCTAGTACCTCTGTGCTTCCGTTACGGATTCGGGTTTATCTTCAGCCGTTTTCTAGTGGCCGAAAGTTAGCATAAGAGCCTTTAAGGGAAATGTAACCAGAAATACCAGCTTCAGGTTTTGTATATCCTCAAATGTAGCCTCTTGGCGGCCATTCTCATTCATTCTGCCACCGGCACCGTTAAACCCGCCTCCACTAGCTCCTTCACCGTCACCGCCTTCGCCTTCACCGGTGCCAGAACTGCCACCCGATCCTTCTCCTCCTGAACCACCAGACCCTTCACCACCGGAACCGCCGGATCCTTTTTGGCCACCTTGATCCTCCTGTTGTCCCTCTAAGCCTTCCATAGAAGTATCAATCTCGCCATTCTAAGACAGATAATAAGTCGCCGCTTCATCAGCATAATAAGCAAATATCTTTCGTACCTGATCTGTTTCATAGATAATGGAGAGGATCTTTTGATCAACACCCACCATCTTTTTCCATGTCTGGGCCGAATTGTAAAGATCGGGGGCGTTAACTTGCCAGACTCTCACGATACCGGCATTATCCATGGTCACAAGGTGTCCGTTTGAGAGTTCACACATGGTAGCAACAGGTCTCTCGATTTGAAACTTGGCAAAAGTCGGGACCGGGAAGTCACTTGAATTTTCTGTCAGTGTACTTACCCTAACCTTCCCATGAGGCTCAGAGTCACTCATTTACCTATCATCTTCCGCCGTCGCCAACGGGATCTTGATTGTCCATAATTGGTTCTTATTAGAATCCAATAATTCAAGGTTGCCTTCGGGGCGACCATCCTAAACATAAACAATACAGACACGTATATATGTCACTCATGCATTTCTCGGTCTCTTTGTCATACCATGGACGGCCGAACCACAGCGAGTTGGTTTGAATACTTCAGATAAAGAGCAGAGCTTTTGATCTTTGCTGGAACGCGGGCATTTTCCAATGCCGGATTGAGATAAGCTAAGACATCTATCTTGCTGTTGCCATGAATAAACTCTTTTTCAGTACACCCACGAAGGAGGGATCCATATTTAGCAGGTACTCCATGATGAGCAAATCTTATTCCTTGCCTAGCTCGTCGTGTTAGGAAAATAACTGTGATCAATTACGCTCTTACCCGGGTATAAGCTCAAAAATCTGCTCAATGTCACTGACATAATGTCCATTTTGCCCTAACACTTGGATAGGTTCACTTAGGGTGGGAAGATACACACCGTCCATCCCCTGAGATTCTGGATACAATGCATACAGAGTGGCATCTCGACTTCCACGAGCAATCCATAAGGAAGGCTCCAGCACGAACAATTGGTTGACTAAAGCTAAATGAGAAAACTAAAGAAGAACAGAAAGAAGGATGCTTACTGCGAATGTTGAGAATGATAGTGTACTGCTTCAATGTATTGAAGTCCAGCACCGCTATTGTCGGCTGGTCTTCCTGATAAAAGACTGGAAAAAAAAATTAAAAATGAGAAACCGCTGATAATGCAAATAATCGCCTCATGATACCTAGAATGCCAGATGAGCTCAAGTCGCTGAGCATGATCGATTTTAGAGGCTCAAGACCGCGAATCTGCACAACCGGTTAGCTAATTCTCTCTAACAAACTAACAGCTAGAGAAAGGAAAAAAAAAACAAGTACCACAGCGGATGCAACGGTGTTTTTGGCGAAATCGCAACACAGAAGCTCGTTATTCGAAGGGTTATGAAGGGCAACATACCGGGAATGGCCATTCGAGCCGACAATGGCAATACGTAGTCTTGGTGGGGCTATACGCACAGAATAAATTCATTGTATAGAAACAGTTGTGTCACCATACCTCTTTGCAGTGGAAAGTATTCGTAAAGATCCAGGCTGTCGATATTTTGGTGCCTTGGTTCGATTCGATGTAGTGTTACAGGGTTTGTAGTTACCACAAAAAGGGTACCATCTTCAAGTGCTGCGATATCCAGCGCCTCTCCTCGAGTAGGGATGGTGAACGTATACAGCTGTTCAGAAAAGACAGTGGATCGACCTTCTTTCCGCTCCAGAGCTCTCCATTTTTTGCCAACTTCTATATCCCATCCTCCCTGGATAAGCTGGCGTGAGTCATTCATGTCTTCTATATAGGATATACATACTCTAATAGCAATATCTGCAACTTCAACTTTCGAAGCAGACGATCGTGGAGAAGCTAGACGGGACCATTGCTCTGTGAGCACAGCTTGACCAATGTCGACCACATGTCCAAGATTCATCGTGAATTCAGACTCCAGACCGATGGGTATACCGTGTTTTTCAAACACTTCAATCAGCAACTCCTTGGATGCTTGATCGTACTGATCAAAGTCAAACACGTTCTGCATTGTTTTGGAGATTCCTTCCTCTGGATAGCTCTTTGAAAAGGCGTTACGATGTTTTCTCGAACAATCATAAGAGTTGATAATAACAAGCTTACCTGCAAATGAATGACAATATTTACTAGTTCACGGGTTGAGTAAGGATAAGAAATGAGGCTACGGAGAATCTCTGAGTAAAGAGAAATAGCATTTCTTGAAAACGGTTTACCCTTCATCGACAAGCTTTCTCAAGTCTGTAAATGCACTCGATAACTTGTCTAACAAATCTTCTGGCACATTCGGGCCGTATTTACGCAGCAAATACATCTAAGCAGGAGGGGTTAGTAAAGACGTAATCGTCATATGGAGTCAACTTGCTTCAGAAAGTTTGTCTGGATTATCAACAGCATGACTAGAAGGTAGCGAGGAGTTAGTCTGGTATGCTGGTATAATTATTCGATATTACCAGCTGAACACATCACCAATTTCACGATAGAAATCATTGCCTATGATCCACACAAGGTAGCTTTAGCAATCTATACACAGTAACTATGTGTTTTAATTTACCAAGGAAAGGATAGCCTAGGAATCAAGCCTGTCATAAGTAAAACCATGATAGAAACATATTGCGACTTACCTGGACGGTTGGCAAGAACAATCATGCGGAAGTTCTGTATTCAAAGGTCTAGTTTAAAAATTTATGCAACCAAAACCTAAACTTACGGGATGTACAAGGATATACCCATCGCTCCCTTGCATATCTCCTTCCTTTGAAACAATACGACGACCGTCACCCAAAACCATTTGACCATCCTCCACTAAACTTTTCATCACAGCCGTCACGTAGGTTGGTGCTTTATCAGCTTCGTCGACGACCAAGATGGTTCCTGTGATCATCAAAGTAAGAAAAAGACAAAAAAGGAATTCTATAAGCTTGCAAAAGGAAATGCCCTACCATCTCGCACAGCTTTAACCAATGCAGAGTCTTCAAATACAAGAACGCCATCGCGAATAGCTGGGGTAGTGGTCAGACTTTGCACAGTGCTATCGCGATGCAGCTGTATGTATTCTCGTGGTCGTTGCAACAGCTGCAAGAAGTAATCCACTAATTTATTTTTACCGACACCTTGGTTACCAATCAGGAGTAGGTGCTCCCCTTATATTTGAATAGTGTGTTAGACCATGACGACCATCAAATTTTAAAGCATTGCTTACCTAGTTGATAATCTTTCAGCATTTCCCGCAAGATATATGTATGCGCAGGATTTTCGTGGAACACAACGTTTGGAATAAGCATCGGATTTCCACCAATAAAAACGGGCTCGATGATATTGCCAATTCGAATATGTTGGGGATTATCTCTTGATGGCAGTACTTCAATTTTAAGCTATAGAAATACAATAAAGTTAAAGATGGGAAGATAAGACCAAAGGGCTGTGCACATACTTCTTCAGGATCGCCTTCGTTTTTCGGTGGATAGATGCCATTCTTCACGAGCAACTCGTGCAGCGCCTCTCTAGCCATAGCAGGCATGAACCTGGAAAGGGCAGCTTTATGCACCGCTACGTAAAGGCTTTCATCATCGTCTTGGAAGTAAGCGATACGGCGACATATACGAATAAGTTGGCGAGTAGAAAGTGCGCTAGAAAGCATGCGTACAGTATCGTCCTTGTCGCGTCTTAAGCGGCGTGCAAAGTTTAAAAGTTGCTTCAGTTTGTCCTCATTCACGCCAGGTGAAAGACATCCCAGGACTTCTTGCTCTTCCTATTCAGAATATCAATTAACAGATCAAGAATTTCTCCTACGATCCAAACCTGTGAAGGTAAAGAGTCAACAACAATAAACTGAAACATGGAAAGTATCTCGGCTGTCAGCCAGGCACCACTCTTCGAATCAGTCTGACCATTGGATCCAGCCCGTGCAAGAGCAATGATTCGAAAAGATGGATGGATGGGTATCAAGCGCTTTGCCTCCAGCTCTTCCACCGTGAAGCCTGACTTCTTCATTAATTTTTCATAGCGATGGGCGTTGATTAACCGGGCACTGTCAGGCAGCTGCATTTCTCTTTCAGAAACAAGGCGCTGAAGCGTGTTAAGGGTGCCATGAGACAAAGCTTCAACTCCATCCAATACGGCTAGATGGCCGTGAATAGCTGCCTCTACCAGTAAAGAGTTCTACAGGCACAACGTTAGAGATTTAGTAAACCGTCGCTATCGTCCTTTTCGCCATACCTCCCAGATGGTGTCGCCAGTAGGGGATGTGGATCGGCGTTGCAAAAGATCTCTCGAGGACATATCACGATAAAGCGGGATGTAATCGATAGTGTAGCCCAGGTTTCGCGCAACTGCAAAAATCGGTGATTATTCATTAAATATCCTTATGAAGGAATTAGCAAAGTTACTTACAATGTCGAACAAGTGCAGATTTGCCCACGCCTTTTTGAGTGCCGAGAAGGCAAATATCATGTCCGCCTGCGTGTATTAAAACCATCGACGAGAAGATATCTTTATGATACGCGGTCTCTACAAAGAATTCTGCAGGGCTAAATTCATTAGGTCCACTAAACAAGGGAATGCCCATAGCTGGACGATCTTGGCCAGAAAATGTCGCTATGGCATGGTGTATGATTTGATGGCCATCAATGGATACTTTCGGTGGATGGACAGCGTCTAGGTTTGCCAGGTGATATCCTGAAAAGACCTGTCTTGCTTCCGAATCCGCTTCTACAACAGGAGAGACTACACCAAACCTACGATAGGCAGATTCTATTACACTCATTTGCTCAAGGTCGCACGTTGGTAAAAGAGGATAAGGGTATAGAATGTCAACCCAAAACCGAGTATTTGCGTTTGGCACAATCTTTAGCAAAGAGGCCAGACTTTCTACAGTCATAGGAAATTCTGGTATATCAACTTCGCGACCGATCGCCTTGTCCGTCTGACTACCCAGCACGCTACTGATGGATATAAGTTTCTCTATCAAAGCACGAGGAACTTTTCCATCAGTAAGCATTAACATCTGGTCGACTTGGCTTTGGAAATTGGGTGTTTTAATGTCTCTGCTTTGAAATCGTGATCTTAATGGAGGATCCAGTGGATATCCAATGTAAGGTGGTACAGGTAAGCCTATTTAAGGTTGACCCACATCTCTGTTAGCAGATATTCAAACCATCTCTCATTTTACCTAAAGCAAACACAAGAAAGCGATCATCCACTTTTTCGAACCGCTTTTCTCCTTCACCATATTCGGATGCGTCTTTCGTTGTCAGGAATCGGCCATCATCTAGTGACATCTCACGATTCTCGAGGAGATTGTTCAAGATCGGAAGTACGTTCCGTTCTGCTTTTTCAATACCATCAAGCACTAAGATTCGTCCATGAATAGCAGCTCGTACGGCAGCTTGATCCACATAATAAGAGGTCCCATTTTGTAATTCTCTTCGTTGTTTCAAGTCGGCATCCGTTACGTCCTTTGAAAGGGCAACATACTCGATTCTAAAAGAAAGTGTTGATATCGTCAGTAAAACCCCTGTTTAAACATAATGCTTACTCTCGTTGTGTCATCTCTGCGTATTTCATTACTAGAGCCCGTCGTAAAGGTCCAGGAGGTCCAATTAAGAAAATATCTTGTCCAAGCTATTTTGCAGGAATCATTCATCCTGTTAATAGCGCCAATTCCATCCGTGTTTTCGTGTATTCACCTTGTCTTTTTGCATTATCCTAAGAAAATAAAATAAAGTAGTGAGAAGGCTTATTTTTCTTATAAAAAAGAAATCACCCACCAACGCAAATGTCTAAGCATGTCCTACGTTCAGATGGGATTTTTCGGTTAATTTTCGCTTTTAAAGCCAACGCTCTGAGCTCATATACCTGGGAGCCTTCGTAAAACGGCGCGTTATATTCAGGGACAAGCTCAGGGTTTTTTGGCGGGACGATCGTCATTGTAACGTCGCCTATCCGAACCGACTTGACATTCACTAATTTTCACAGGTCTCTGTTAGACGCTGGATAAGTTGATTCAAGGCATCATTTACCTTCATGGGCAAGGTCATCCTCTTCGGAATCGGACCAGCCGTTTAATGCCGGTACTAATGTCTTTCCTAATTGTTTAAGACGTCTACGTGCTTGTCGGTGAGTTGGATCGGACGGCATTATGTGGGGTAAAGGATCGTAGTGCGGGGTAGTGGAGCTTTTATGGACATGCTATCCAGTTAGTCAGCGGCTTTCCAAAATTGGGAGTGCACATGTCAATTACAAAAGGGCTTTTTGACCCTTTTGCTATCTTAGCAAGCAACGTGGTTTAATGCGTTTAGACTTGTAACAGAATGCAAAGCGTTTAAATTATGGTCTGTATGCTGGAAAAAGGGAGTTAATAGGAATGCAAGAAACCTTCTCTAAGCATGACTCTCTCTTGAGCTATGTTACATGTGATTCTACGACAAGTTTTTCTTTGACAGGACATGCAAAAAGAAATGGGCGGGTGCTCTTTACTTCATTAATCAACTTGTTCAAATAAATAATACGACGTTTACAAATGCACTTTATGGTTTTACATTTTTCGAAATCATATTAATATCTTCTCCTAAAGTTGATCTTTAGTGATGCGGGCGCTACAGGCTGGAAGTGATCCAATTTGATGCCATTTTTATGAATGGAATCTTCGGGGATATCCCATTCGTACTTTCGTACTAGTAATTATTTGATTGTCAGCCATGTTATCATCGTCCATAATTCAGACTTACATAACATTGCCATGGAAACGCGCTGTTCTGCTAAACTGAAATTCATAGCAATGCAAATACGACCACCTTGGCTGAAAGGAATCCATGACAGACCATTGGTATTTTTTGAGTATTCTCCGCCTTCCTCAAAGCGTTCAGGTAAAAACCTGTCCGGATCTTCCCATACAGCTGGATTGTGATGGGTGTTGTAGATATCAATACTGATGGGTGTGCCCTTTGGGATTAACGTGTCACCAAGCATGACATCTTCATCTGCTATGCGTGGCCCTAACATAGCTGCTGGACCTGCAACCCGAAGGTTCTATGACGAATTCGAAAGTCAGAGAAATTGGGATCATTACAATGAATGAACATGTTTACCTCTTTGATAATGTTATCAATGTATTGCATTCGCTTGCACTCTTGTATGGATGGGAAGACATCAATTGGCTCATCGCCCAATACTTTCAGTACCTCTTCGCGGGCCTTTCTTTGAATATCCTAAGAAATGTCCGACTTGTAAGACAGCAAGAAGGAAAGAAATAAGACTAACCTTGTAGAGAGCAAGATGGTATATGCAGAAGCTCAGAGCATTAGCTGTGGTATCGTGTCCTATCAGGCTTTTAGAAGAAGTCGACTTACAAAGTTGTTCATACTTACCAGCCAAGAAGAAAACAGCCAAATTAGACTGAAAAAAAATGAGTTAGAAGGGAAATAAGCACTGAAAGGCTCAAGCACTTACTCTTAAGAATTCATTGGATGCTTCACCTTCTCCTCTCTTTTCTGCTTCAAGTAAGAGGGTCAACAAGTCTTTCTCATGCTCCTCCTTTTGTTCCATGGCATTCTGTATTAGTTGTTCTCGCTTTTGTTCTGCCATATTTAGCAAGAGCCCATTTAGTTTATCGACTGCTGCCATGATTCTCCGTCGTCCGGATGAAAAGTAATGTACATATTTATCAAGCCGAGGGATCAGCAAGGGAACCGGGCTGCGAATGCCTTCTCTGACAATCTCATAAGTCGTCAACCATTCGGACTTAGCTTCATCCAAAGCATTGAAATCAAAGCCTAAATTAAAAAAAAGTCTCCAAATATTAGTGGGGTTCCCCAGATAGTCATGCATCTTGTGTTACCGAACGCGGACAAGCCAATGACATCTAGCGTCAGACGCTGCATCAAGTCAGGAACAGCAACTGTGCCGTCTGATGCATCAATGTTGCGAAAGACTTTTGTCATTACATTGCCAAACAATTGAACTGGCATAGACCGATGGAATACAGGGCTCATAAGCTGTTAAAAAAAAGATTGAATTAACTTTTATTGTTCAGTGAACGAGATAAAATTACCTTGCGTTGTTGTTTCCATTCATCGCCATTGGTAACTGCAATGTTTCTAAACCCAAAGAACCGAGTAAAGGGACTGTTGTCACCTAGTGTCCTTAGAAGCCCTAGGGATTTTGGGAATTTATCTACAAGATTGTTTGTTTTAACGTAAGGGGCAAGCCATTTGTTATGGTCCTTACCTGTTCTCATTAACACCGTCCTAATCGCTTCCGGGTTGGCCAATTGAACTGTCCATTGTAATGGCAGCTTTACCTATTTTGTTATTGTAAGGCAAAACAAGAATGATATCAGTTGCGCTGCATCAAAAAATTGTTCCAAGTTGCTTTTACCAGGTAGATGCCGTTTCCTTTCTTGAGAACGGGGCGCACGAGCCGGTGTGAGCGACTTTGCGGCGATTCTTTGGTAATAAAGGATAGCATCATTTGGAAATAGTTGATAGAAGGGATATGGCGCAAATGAGCTGGAACGTGGATCTGGTTATATATCATTCGGCATATCACCAGTGCCAGAGCGGCTCCAAGATATGAGTACTTTGGCTTCTTCCCGACCGAAGGGGCAATATGGGATACATAAGTATATATTGAACTAAATGCCTTGAGCGAATTCTGTGATAAAGTAGTGACGATAGGCATGGTCCTTTGTTTATTACAAATCGAAGGCCTAAGATCAGAAAAAAAGCAAGCATATATATATAGTTTCGGAAATTAAGTATAGCCGACAAACCAAGGAATTGGGCTGTAGGTGCCCCACAGCTATTTTTTTTTTCTCTACGTGCGCCCTTTTTTCGGCGCCTTACCCGAGTCACTTTTGTTATGCATATCAACCGACAGCCACATGTTGACGAGTACTTTTTACTGGGCACGAATGACTCAGTATAATTTTCGAGGATTCCGCCTAATTTAGTAAATGTCTGTCTTAGGATCAGATATCCGCCAAGGTGTTAGCGTAATTGTTGTTTTTCTAAGCCTTAAAATTACGTAGACTATTGCAGTGTGCTTGCTTAGCTTTATTTTTAGTCTAACACGGAGAAAGCTGTCTATTCGCAGTATTGACATGCAGGGCAAATGTCCGAAGTACATCGGATGGAGTTCACAATATTTTGTCTTATCTGAAGTCATAGGATTGGAATGGAACTTATAATCATACTCACACTACGGATGCCAAGACAGCAGGCGAGAGTCATTCTTGGCCGTAACAGCCAAGGGGTTAGGTTCTGGAGGGAAATTCTTTGTATCCGTATGGAATTGTTTCTCCCTGGAAAAAAGGGTATCTCCTTAAGCCAGTGCATCTTCACCATCTGTCAATTTAACATGGATAATTAGATTAGCTCCTGCCAAAAAAAAATAATATAGAGTAATTATGTATGACAGCCTCCACTCTTTGTCGGTAGATATATATAGCCTCATCATAAACAGACCGAGTAATTATGCCCAAAGTTGCTCATTGTTGCGGCGTAGTAACCCCCTAAATCACGCTTTGATTGTCCAACGTTGTTCTTAAAGAGGCATCTTGCTGCGGCAGAAGTTAGTTCAAATGCTTTTTTTAAGAGAAAATGCATGAATTCCGGACATGAACGAAGGACTTTAAAAATATGCGTTGATTCGCACTACTATGTCCGTGTACAAAATTAAAGCTGAAAATACCACAATTTATACTAGGAGAAAGAGTGTAAGATTACATAGTTCAAGGGATGGTATTTCTTAATTTACATGGTTAAAAGCTTTCTGAGCAGAAACAAAGAAAACGCATCAGGGATGTTTTCTATCCTTTCATGTGCGAAACACGTATTTCTTTATGCAAGCAATGCAATAAGCTTTTTTCTAGTCATACACTGAACGTGAAATACGACATAATTTAGTAAGGTTCATTCATTGCATCGCGTCAATCTAGGAGCTTAGTTGTTTGCCAGTCAAGTTACACAACGGCAACTCCGGGAGAGTAGTTTTCGTGGATGTAAGCGTAGATCATCTTCTCTGCAAATAATGATATTACGTTCCAAAAGTGAGCGCTGGCATTCGATATAACATTATTGTGCCATATTATTGGTCATATGGAAAAGTACATTACATGTTGCCGGCAATGGTTGCGCGAGCATTCCATTGTGTTTGTTTCTATAGAACATCATTAGAATTGAGCATTCAAATACCTGAAAAATCCTACCTTACACTCTACGCGTGAAAAATTTGTTATATGTCAAGCTGATTTTACTTTGTAGATATCAATTATGTAGTAAGAAAACGTTTCCAAAGTTATGCGAAGGTGATAGCAAGTTTGCACGGAAATAAAAGATCAAGCGGACGTCTAGTAAACTACTATAAAAGTTGAGTTTGGAAAAGAACTTTTACAGCATACAACAAAACTGTTTACGGTAAAATGAGCCATACTGGCAAACATCTAATGTTAACCTGTAGCTAAACTTTTCCTTCTTTTTGTTAAGCTTGTTATGGAAGAGATGAGAAAATGTAACTGACATAATATGAAAGTATGGGTAAACATGGATGGTATCGGAGTGTACGCCGATCAAGCGTGCAGGACATCTGACTCTATGTTCATGCGCATCATAACCTGCTCAGCGTTTGATGTCCGGGATCAAATTATTGAGAGATTGTGCTCGTATTACTTCGGATATTTTTAACCGTACATGCGCCTACCTGCAGTGGCGGTGGCAGGTATTACTAGGTTTTTATGTACTTGAGTTAGGTATTTTTCAATATGATGGGAAAGATTTGATTAGGACAGCTATGACCGATTCTAATTCGGTGGAGTCACCCTTGTGCTTTAGTGGATTAGTCTGGGTATGAAAGGATCATCTTAAATCCGATTTCCGGACCAATCAACCAAAAACTCATGACACTCTGCATATTCTCCATACATGTCCCAGTCATGAACGTCTACTAAGGAAATAGGGAGGTCATAGAACTGTAATTGACGGCTGGCAACTATGACCTATTTCTGCCCTGGCATGTATGCCGAATATCAGCTATGGAGTGGTTTAAGGTACCAGAAAAGCAGCATGGTACAAGTAATTCCCATCGTTAGCCAGTAGACCCTGTAAGAATGGCATTTACGGAATACTTTGCTAATTCTCTCTCCAGAAGTTTTTCATTTAAACAAAGCTAACAATATAAATGATTACAAATGGCTGATATACCCCCTTTTGCTCGTTCATCTCACAATTCACCATGATCAATTTCTTTTTAGGGGCGACTAATAGCTATTATACTATGATACCTTTATTATCTCTATTGAATCTCTTTTTACTCTTTTTATTTTCATGATATCGCTTGGAATATGCTATATCAAAGAAAGTCAGAAATATCCTGAGTAAAGCCTCTGCTATCTCAAAATAATTCCCTTAGTAACTTTGGCTAGGATCTTAAGGAAAGACCGATCCACCCGATATGACATGGCAGTCACGGCGGGTAACACGGCTGTCCTGACGTCATTCGGTGCACTGTGGGTCATTTCATTGGCTCCGTTCAGTTACCCTTCATCAGCTGCTAAATCGTGGATCATCATACCCCTTTCTTTTGACAGACTGAGAGTAGACTTTTTAGGTGACTAGGATCGTTTATGCAACGTTCAGTCTGCTGTCTACAACCTACTCCATCATGACAGATCGTAAGATATCCTACACCTATATTCATTGCGTCTGTCTTCGAACTCAAAACTGATCAAGCATAAATGTTCTGTATTATACACGAATCTCGATTACCACGTTAGAATTTCCTCAAAAGTATGTTTCTGTTGGCAATCACAACCAAGCACATCTCAATCGATGTTGCTCATGCTTGGACTTAGATCTTTTTGGCGTCGCCGCGGTCTGAAATTCCCTGGAAGGTAAGCCATAATAGAGATGGTTCATCAAGATGTCCGGATGGAGGGAGAAAGTGAGGGCATAATATGGAAGCACCATTTTTGATAGTGTCAGTATTGTTATCAGTCCATCCCAAGGGACAAACGATGCCAAACCACCTGTAGTCATAGGTGCTCGTTATGCGTATACGAGTCTTGTCACATCTCAGTCCGATAATACCAATGCCCCAGCGGTCCCTTTACTACCTTCTCAGTATCCACCATCGAAACACAAACATTCTTTATCGACGCAAAACATTTCACTAAAGTCAACCTCCCCAAAACGAAGTTCGTCCCCAAACTACACAACAACACAGCGCCAGCATCATCGTTCTACATCATCGCCGAATAAATCTTTTAATGCGTTCCTGATGGATACAAACGAGGAATGGAGTGACGATCTTAATTACACGGTCGCATCATCCAAGGATACCTCACCACGTCCTTATCGATCGTCACATTCTAGAGCCCTGTCCAAATCATCCGGTTCTCTTTCACAGCGGGAATATGCACACACGGCTTCTAGATCGTCATTGTCGAGCGAACCTGCAACGCAACAGCCAATTGATAAACAGAAGTCACCGTCCCTGAAACCAATGGCGTCAAAAGAAAAGCAATCTTGTAATGCAGATGGATTAAAGATTAACGTTCAGGATCTGTTGCAAGGTAACCTGAACGTTTATTATCGCTATGGTGTGTTCATTTAGAGATAGACCCAACCAATTTGCTGCAGCACATTGTGGTTGAGGAAAGTGCGGATCCGCTACGGACAAAGAAATTTAAAGAGGTTCTTTCTAATCCAAACGTCGATTTGAGTAAGCGGATACAAGCAAAGACAGTGTCTGATGAAGATCTTAATGCTCTGTGAATAGCTGCCTTGAGAACTCTCAGTTGGAGCGGCATTCCAAAAGAATTCCGATTGATGGCATGGCAACTTTTACTGGTGAGCTCCGGAAAATATGTTAAAGGGGAACATATTAAAAATTGTATGTAGGGTTATCTTCCTTGCAATTCTGCACGACGTGTGGCCACATTGGCTAGAAAACGGAAGGAATACGCAGATAGTGTTGCAGCAACTTACTCAAGGGGGACTTCAGGACTGGATCAGACGCTGTGGCGTCAGGTAAAGAAATAGGCTGAAATATTAAGTGTAATTTAGTGATAAAAACAGATTCACATTGATATACCGCGAACAAACCCAGGGATACCACTATATCAATACGAAGCGACACAGTTGGTTAGTTTAAAAAAGAAGCCAGTAATCATTGGATCTAAGAGACTTGCTATAGTGTTTGGAACGGATTTTGTACCAGTGGGCAATACGACACCCGGCAAGCGGTTATGTACAGGGCATTAATGATTTAGTGACGCCTATTTTTGAGGTATTTTTATCTACCTATATTGGTGCGTGTTTATTATCAAATAGCATTGGAAGAAGAATAGGTTCTGATTTAGTTAAACAGATGAGGATCCTGAGGAGTACGATGTCAGCAAGTTGGCCCCAGAGGTGTTGGCGGTAATTGAAGCAGACAGTTTCTGGTGTCTATCGAAATTTCTAGACGGCATTCAGGTTTGTAAATAGTAAACCATCAGCCACATGTCTTATATGCTCTTTATTAGGATAATTATACGTTTGCGCAACCAGGAATTCAAAGACAAATTGCAACACTTAAGGAACTAGTGTGTCGAATTGATGGTGAGACAAAAAAAGAATATTCCTTGAACTAAATTACGTCGGAAGCTCGCCTCGCCTCGCATTTACAAGAGCTCGGAATTGAGTTTATTCAGTTTGCTTTTCGCTGGATGAACTGTCTTTTAATGCGAGAGCTGCCATTGAAAAGCACGATCCGTATGTGGGATACGTATTTGGCGGAAGGATCATCAGAAGGTTTTTCAGAATTCCATGTTTACGTATGTGCTGCGTTTCTGGTCAAATGGTCTGATCAGCTGCAAAAACTAGATTTCCAGGTAGGTAGACAAAAGGCGGAACGACGGAATGCTCATGATGCAACAGGACGTCATGCTATTCTTACAACAGGTTCCTACACAAGGATGGGGAGAGAAGGATGTAGAGCTACTACTTTCGGAGGCTTACATGTGGAAAACCTTGTTCCATAATGCACCCAGCCATTTAAAATAAAAAAAAAGTTAAGAGTGTGCAAGCGCACGTTTGTCTTCCACATAGAAGCGTTGATCGGACATAGAAATAGCCACATCCCTGAAGATACAATAGTTTCCCCCCCCCTATGCTTTATCCCGAGCCAATGTGGCACAGATGGTTGATATTCTGTGTCTCGACACACAAAAAGGGCCCAGCACAAGCCCCCTGTCAGAGAATAGGCACTACTGATCATACATCAATGGTAAAGGGGCTGACGATGTCAAAATCAATGATAACTTTTGTGGTAAGAAGCGAAATCTATATTTGTCTTATAAAATTGTGTATGAAAAACATTGTATAGAGAGTCGACCCGTTTACATGTATAATAACATAAATCATCATGGTGAGAAAAAAAAATAAGAAATGAAAAGCATACAGTGACAAAACAGTCTGAAGAAAGGGGAAAGTATACAAAAGATATATGAAATGGGGAAGTATATGTATAAAGGGGAAGATACTGGCTATAAATACAGAAAGAAATACAAAATCAATACGAAAAATGTGTGGTGTCTGTCTGTCTATCTATGATATAAAAAGTTTAAGGTGTTCTGAACTGCATAACCGGAAGAAAAAGAAGAAGAAAAACGAGCGAGGGGGCACAAGCAAAGAAAAGAAACAGCAATAAAAGAGAAAAGGAAATCGTCAAAGCACCCACACAAAATAAAAAAGAGGCAAGACATCGCAGGAACTTTTTTTCAACCCAAGGTGGTGATAATATCAGCGAGTTGCAAAAGACCAGACGATGGTACAGGGATGCATTCATTTTGATGGCCTGCATGGATCATCATCTGTGGAGGAGGAGGCAGCTGTGTTGGGAAACGAGCTGTATTGGGAGGTGATTGTGTCTGGAGAAGAGGCGAAGGCAACAAAGAGGAGGGTGAGGATAAAAGAGAGGATGATCCAGAAGAAGAGGCCGATGACAAGGTTGAGCAAGCCGAGGAAGTGGATAAGGCTCTTTGAGGACGCACTTTGATTTCAATTGGTGGAGAGGCTGAAGCGGGTTCAAGGGCTTGGGGCTTTATAAGCATTGGCAGGGGCTGAAAAAGAGTTGGAAGGGATGGCATCTCCACAGCTGACGGTGACGATGAGGACGATGAATAGTAGCATAGTGAGGATGAACTGACACTTCTGTTGCGTGTGGGATAGGGTTGTTGTTGTTGTTGTCTAGGATGGATACCGTAAGGTTCAAAAGAGGAAGGCATGGTGGCGGCTCTACGCACACGAGCATGGGATTGCTTGGAAAGATCGTTCTGATCCATTCTTGGAAGGGTGAACGAAGCAGCTGTCTTGCGCCTCTGTTGTTGTTGGTTTTTACGTGACTTTGGCGACAAATGCGTTCTGTAATGTTGCATCATGTTGTCCTGACGAGAGAAACGAGAAGGACATCCAGGATGCAAACAGTGGAAGTTTTTCTCACCGGTGTGAATACGATTATGTCGTGCAAGATGACCACTGTTTCAGAAAGGGAGGAAATGGTTATGCATGTTATTGTGATATTGTTCATTTAGATATTTTACCTTGTGGTAAAACTCTTGTTACATCCGGGTTCTGAGCAATGGTATTTGCGACGTCCTGCAAGTGTTTGCTGTTGCTGCTGAGATTTGATATGGGTGGAAGTGGTTTGCAAATGGTTGATACTGCGTGGTTCGAATACTGCCGGTTGTGGATAGTAATCATTCAGCAGACTCACTTGTCTACCGATAGAGTTTTTCACTGAAAATACAGAGTCAATTTGCATTTGATTGAATAGGCAGAAACAGGGCAGAAAAGAAAGATCAACAAAAGGGTTAAGAAAATGGATAGAAGACAAAGGGAAACTGGATCCAAAAAACTATGGGGTCTTATATAAGAATAAAGAGGCAAAATCAATGCCTTTATTTGGAGTACTTGTAGCACGTTGGTGAGCATTGATGCAATAGAAAAAAAAAGGAGAAGGGGGCAAAAAAACGTGGGTATGCGATGCAGTATTTTTTTCTCGCCCTGCATGTTAGGGAAAGGGATACTCAACGTGCTAAGTTAAAAAAGACAAAAAAACGTGCAAAATGCTGTGCAGATTATATATAAAAAAGAAAGAACAATAGCAATGTTCACTGCATATTTGCTTGATATCTACTAACACAACGGAACCGAAAGAAAAAAAGGAGCCCTGGATCCGATACTTTTCATCTCAGTTCCGATAAACTAGTGATAGCCACCGTCAATGCTTTCTATCCTTGCTGCAAACCACATCTAATTGTGTCTGTGCACTTGTAAAGGGAATATTCCTTTACTTCCCTATTTCCCTTGTAGACGATCCCTGTTGATTTTTGTTCGTTTATAACCTTTTTTTTGCCACCTATATCATCACCTCCTTACATTAATTTGCACACGTTTATATTGCAGCCCGTTTATTGTCCTCAAAGAAAAAGGGATCAAGTTGATAACGTGGCAATTCCAGCCCTCCCCTTCTTTGTAATTTTTTACCCTATATTACAAACGTATGGACTATTAAAATAAGTTAGAAGAACAAAACAGATTTGTTACCATGACTTTACCAAGGGACCACCTGACAACGACCACAAGGTACTATCTTTTACTTGTTTCGACTCATCCTAGTTTTTTTTGTGGGTATGTGAATGAGCGATTAAGTAAAGATTGACTCTAGTTGTTTATCATGTGCATCTTTTTTCCATTCCATTCCTTTTTTTTTTTGCTTTAATTGGAGTGGCAAACGAAAAGCAAGAATCTTGGGAAATGGACCTGTCATATATACTACTAACTTAAAACATACTTTTTTTTTCTCGTTTTGCTGTGTGGTTATATTGACAATATCTTCTCTATTTCTTTTCCCGTCAATTATAATAAACTGATATGCAATGCTAATGCACATCAGTCAATACAATGATATGGCATTCAAAATCTGTGACAAAGGGATCGACACAATAATTTTATTTTTACCTTTCTTCATTTTTTTTGTTTTTGCGCGGGCGCGGCTAGTAAGTTCAATCGTCACGTGTGTGTATTCTTGTTTTGTGGGAGGATCTTTTCTGGATTCAAGTTGATCGACAGAGTTCAAGTGGAAATTTCCATATGTATCCAAAATGCCGTGATCGACGTAGCGGGATTGGCCTGTTTCCCTAACACATCCTTTTTTTTTCTTTCAAGGGGCACATGGCGCAAAAAAGCAAACAAACCTAAAACAGAAAGTAAACAAAAGAGAAAAGAGCCAAATCCATTAATATAGATAACCTTTTGGCTTTGTTTCTCTATCTCTCTCTTGTTAACTATAAGTCTAAAAAACTTTTAATGAATTTTTTGTTGATTTTACTAAGCAATGGAGAATTTATTTGGATTATCCGGATTTCCTTTTGAATATTGGATCCAATTTTTATATTTAACTACCAATACTGTCATGCTATACTTTACCATCCAAGTTAGACTCGTTTGTATTACCACTAAATCAACGAACAAAAAAAAGAAAATGGAAATCGAAAGATCTACTTTCTATCCTACATTTTGAGTTCATTAGTAGCGGGCAATCTTTTCTTTTGTACAACAGAAATACGAAACGTAAGACCAAAGATCTGACAAAACAAGTTTGGTATCACCATACTTTGTCATGCTGAACAAGTTCTTGATCCGAGGATGAGACACTTTTTCTCTACTTTTCATACAATCAAGGGAGCTCCAAACAAACTTCTTGGGGGTGCAACGAATCAGAAGAAAGATCCTGATATGTTTAAGACAGAGTTATCCTATTATAGTTGGCGTGGCAACCAAAGGGAAAAAAACGGATCCATGGTGTGATATCTTCCTTTCTCTCCTTGATGTTTATGCGCAAACAGACTTACAATTCGATGTCATTCTGTTTAATTGGGTACTTTCGCCACGAAGATCAGTCCCTTATTGCCTAATGTGTTACAGTTCTACTACACATTACATGACCCCAGAGAACAAAGAAAACGAATTATCACGAGTTTTCTGCAGCCTTTTCGATACGCTCCAATTATTTAACTATACCTTTCCATTAAAAAACAAGGAGACAATCACTAAATGGCTCCGATTTAAAAATACAGCATAAAGAACTCCTTTAAAAAGATTGTAACGCCCTGGGCGGACAGTTCCGACGGCTTAATAAGACCAGCACAAGCCATGCAGTTATTTATAAACCTATCAATTATATCCGTTAAGCTTTTTTTTTTCTATCGGAATGATGTAGGCCCTGTACTACACTCTGTACTGAACAAACTTTGGTTTATCAGATAGGAATCATTCAAACAAGATACAGACACTCTCGATTTACACTATATCCCCTCAGTAGAACTTGAATTTACGGGCTGAAGCATAAATATATATCTCTGGTATATTGATTACATGTTGCAAGACTTTCTGGTATGATTGAACAATAGGCAAAGAAATGGGACATGAATGCATCTCACTCCGCTCAACGGATCGGAGAGTGAAAATGGCGGAGGATTATGCTCCAAGGAGATGGATGGCTCATGCATCTGGACGGACATCATTTTGACGACAAAGCCCTCGATGTTAAACAAACCACATCAGCTGAAACTATTGTTTAACATATCCTTGGTATACTAAGAATAGGAACGCAAATTTACAGAGCGAAGATGAACGCATCGGGCATTAGAGGAACGCTAGATACTGGCTGGTTCCCGACGATGCTGAGTGAACTAATTTTACTATGAAAAGTTAGTACGCACGAAGCTAGTGGTAACGTTTATAGAAAATGTTAAATCTTGTCTTTCAAACGAAACTTTTTCTTATGCAGCAGACCATCTACTCTATACATAGTATTGGATCATTTTCATCATTCGTGGGAAAGATGTGATTGGGAATAAGGAATAAGGCCTTGCAGGATAAAGTTTATGTCCATTGAAATGGCCAACAGGCTAGTAAAGTAAAATCACTATACGCTTCGATTTTTATGTTAAAATCAATAGAGTATTAGGTAGATAATATATTAGTTATAGAAACGTTTCTCGCTTTTGCATACATCCTGTCTTACACATCCAACTATGGAACTCACGATTCTTCCTGCTATGTGTTGCGCTGTTACTTTTAAACCAACTAGTTTGCATGGCTATTACTCTAGTATAGGGCCTATAATTACAAGAAAATGGCACGCAAATTATAAGGTTGGGTCATTAAATACTTGTCAAAGTTATTCCTAAAGCATCACTCTCTCAACGTCGTCTTCAGCTATCCATATCCATGCATACCATGCATTGAAACTGTTCGGTTCACTGTGCAACACTTTCACAACGTCTGGTATATGTCGAACGGAACCCTCATAAGGTATCATTTTCTTTAGAGACAGTGTAAAGAGTCACCAAGATAGAGTGATGCCAGCTTTGTCCGTAACGATCGATTTGATCCTGCCCGTCAGCATCGGAGAGCGCATCACTGCAGCCGAAGTCTGAAATCCAAAAAGGGTAGTCACGATACTCGCCTTAATCCTTTGCTCGCGTTTTTGGGTCCTGTCGTGTTGCTCTTTTCCCCGCTCCAATGGCGAAATCATCAAAACCTCAGGTTAGCTTCGTCAACTAAGATCTCAGACATTTCTGTTTCCATAACCGAATCTATTAAACTGTGCTTTCTAGACGGCCGCAATGGATGTCGATCGCGACAATTCAAACGACCGCATGACAGATACTGTACGTAGCAGATCTGCTAAACACTGGCTAGGATGAATTCGCCTGACAATAATATTGATCCATTCCTTTTACTTAGGAAACGCCCGAGGATGTCTCCGAATTTGAATCCGTATGTCTTTTCTTTCTCCAACATTTGCCAACGGAGCGCATTAACACCAATTACCTGTATGATTATAGGACAACGACTTGAGGAAGAAAAATGCGAAAGAGACATCAGCTAAACCGATCGATGAGGAAAAACTCAAGGTACACAGCACCTTAAAATAAGCTTTTTTTGTTAAATGAGAACCCGCCATCACCATAGTATCAAAGCCGTCTGAAGCGATATCGTTATCTTCTTGGTCAAACCGAATTATTCGCCCATTTCTTGAATCTGAAGTCGGAAAAGGATGCTGCATTGCAGACTGTCTTGAAGGAAAAGGATTTGAGCAGCAGAGTGGAAGAAGGGTACGCTACATTGTTTGAGGTCGAACTGTGCTCAGAGCAATCCCACCATATAGATCTAGACGTAGAAGGAAGACAGAGAAAGAGGAGGACGAAGAAATCTTGAAAGACGAATCTGGAGAGGGTGATGAACAGTTAACTGTATTTACGGAATCTCCTGCATGTAAGAAAATGCAATGGCAATGGAAGTGAATGATGCGAGCGATTGTTTGTAGATGTCACGGGTGGAAAGCTTCGAGATTACCAAATCCAGGGCCTAAATTGGATGATCTCCCTCTACGAAAATGGAATCAATGGCATTC
Organism: Apophysomyces variabilis; assembly: GCA_002749535.1. Lineage (NCBI taxonomy): Eukaryota > Fungi > Mucoromycota > Mucoromycetes > Mucorales > Mucoraceae > Apophysomyces > Apophysomyces variabilis. Next base: position 45,899 of record MZZL01000025.1, read on the forward strand.
TAGCTGACGAAATGGTTAGCATCTTTGATCTGAAAGCGAACAATGGGATCTTGAAACTAAACTTTTGCTTTGCAACAGGGTCTCGGTAAAACCTTGCAGACGATAACATTCCTTGGTTACTTGAAACACGTTCGTGGTAATGCAGGGCCGCACCTTGTTGTCGTACCAAAATCCACTTTGCATAATTGGAAGAATGAATTTAGTAAATGGATCCCAGACTTCAATGCCTTCGTTTTCCATGGCGATAAAGCAACGAGAGTACGTGGAGATCAACTCATTTGGATAGCTGATGCTGACGCCTTGGTTATTTTTAACTTAGGCTGAGCTGATTAAGAGACGTATACAACCACTTGACTTTGAAATTTGCATTACATCTTATGAGACATGTCTGATGGAAAAGGCGCAGTTCAAGAAGATATCATGGCAGTATATCATTATTGATGAAGCTCACAGAATCAAAAACGAAAATTCGATGTTATCCCAAATTGTCCGTATCTTGGAGTCTAGAAACCGCATGTTAATTACTGGTACACCGCTTCAAAACAATCTCCACGAACTTTGGGTAAGTGGATCAGCTAGCGGTTAAATGGATTAGTGACAATCAGATGTGTGCTAATTTGTTTCGTATGTAGGCTTTGTTAAACTTTTTATTGCCTGATGTGTTCAGCTCTTCCGAAGTATTTGATGAATGGTTTGAAAAGCAAGGTGCTGATCAGAAGAAAGTGGTTGAGCAGCTGCATAAGGTACATTTTCTTCTTTATATCAGTAGCACGGTACTCATCATTTGATTTCAGGTTTTGAGACCGTTCTTGCTTCGCCGTATCAAATCAGACGTTGAAAAGTCGCTATTACCGAAGAAAGAAATCAACGTTTATGTCAGAATGAGCAACATGCAAAGAAAATGGTATCAAAAGATCTTGGAAAAGGATATTGACGCCATCAATGGTAAGAGATACTTTGCTGTGGTTAAGTTCGCTTTTTTTTATTGAGTACCATACAATAGGCGCTGCGGGACTCACCAAACGAGAGGGTAAAACTCGGTTACTTAACGTCGTCATGCAACTTCGCAAATGCTGTAACCACCCTTATTTGTTTGACGGCGCTGTACGTTTTTTACCAAGTATAATTGTGCAGCTGCTGACATATATAAACTAGGAACCCGGTCCTCCCTACACAACAGATCAGCATATTGTCGACAATGCTGGAAAAATGACCGTGTTGGATAAGCTATTGACAAGACTAAAAGCACAAGGTTCAAGGGTTTTACTTTTTAGTCAAATGAGTCGTGTACTCGATGTACTTGAGGACTACTGCTGGTGGAAAGGCTACGGTATAGATGATAGAAATGGTTAATATCATGTTTGGTTTTCTAAAGATATTCTCAGAATATTGTCGCATCGACGGCCAAACCAGTCAAGAGGAACGTATAGATGCAATTGATGAATACAACAAACCTAATAGCGACAAATTCATCTTTCTGCTTACTACCCGCGCAGGCGGATTGGGTATTAATTTGACGACGGCAGATATTGTTATTTTATATGACAGCGACTGGTAACGAGATGTGCTAAATAGCAAGAGACTCCAATCCAAAATACTGATACATATTTTTCTTTTAAGGAATCCGCAGGTGGATTTACAGGCAATGGACCGAGCTCACCGAATTGGTCAAACAAAACAAGTTTACGTTTTTAGATTTGTGACCGAGGTAAAAAAAAAAATCTATCTTTAGAGATACCCACAGATAATGATCGGTCTTAACGTATTGTTTGTAGAACGCGATTGAAGAGAAGGTATTAGAGCGTGCTGCACAAAAACTTCGATTAGACCAGCTAGTGATTCAACAAGGCCGCATGCCACAGCAAGGAAAAGGTAAAGATATAACGGTCCATGTCATGTCACTGATCCCATGTACAGCTGCTTCGAAGGAAGAACTTTTGACTATGATCCAACACGGTGCTGAAAGCATTTTCAAGGATACTGACGCCAACACCGATTTTAATGATGACATTGACGAGATTTTACGTCGCGGTGAAGAAAAAACTGTTGAACTAAACAAAAAATACTCCAACTTGAACATTGACGATCTTAAGAATTTTTCGTCTGAAAGTGCTTACCAATGGAACGGTGAAGACTGGAGTAGCAAGGTAGATTGATCTATTTGGTTGATCTAAGCTAGGAAACTAACTATTTTAATAGCGCAAAGCTAGTGGTCTTGGACTTTCTTGGCTCGGCCCAGCAAAAAGAGAACGAAAAGCAAACTATGCTGTGGATGATTATTATAAAGAGGCACTGCGTACATCGAACAAAACAGCTTCGGCCAAAGCCCCTCGACCGAAGAAATACGCCATGTAATTACTACATTTTTGGAAACCTAGAGTTGTCTTACCCATTCCTTTATGTGTATGTAGCGAAGATTTCCAATTCTTCCCACGACGCTTAGTGGAACTGAACGAGAAAGACACACTGTACCTACGAGTAAGTGTCTCATTAAGCATAAATGCGTGGGCATTAAAGTGCGCTTCCGTAGAAAACTTTAGGATACAAGCTTCCAGCTATTCCTGAGGCTGGAACACCAGAAGAACAGGAAGCATTGGAGAAAGAACGTGCCGAAGAACAGCGAAAGATTGAAGAAGGTAAAATCTGGAAAGGTCGATCGTTTTATATTTCTATTAACTCGACATGTACTATAGCCACTCCTCTCACCGATGAAGAAGAAGAAGAGCGAAAGACGTTGTTTACCATGGTACTTGGATTTAGCATAGAACAAGCAATCGTTCCTAAACTTTGCTTTCTGTAGGGTTTCTCTAACTGGTCAAAGAAAGATTTTGGAAATTTCGTTAATGCATGTGCGAAATACGGCAGGTATAAGCTGGATAAAGACATGGAATAGGTGTATTTAAACTTTATTTTGTAGGAATAATTTACAAGCAATAGCGTCGGAAATTGAGGGTAAAACTCAAGAAGAAGTGGAGCGATATACAAAGGTCTTCTGGTCAAGATACAAGGAACTTTCAGGTAGATGTTATATAAGATATACTACCGTGATATTTAATGGATGATCTCAGATTATGAGAAGCAAATCTCCAAAATTGAAAGAGGAGAAAGCGAAATAGAGAAACAGGCAGATATTCAGGAACAGCTTTCCGAAAAGGTGTCTCGCCATCGTGTACCATTACAACAACTCAAGATCCATTATACACAGCCAACCAAAGGCAAAAACTATACAGAAGAGGAAGATCGGTTTTTACTAGTCATGCTCGAGAAGTATGGTTATGGTACTGAGAATGTGTATGATCATATCCGTCGTGAGATCAAAAGCTCCCCGCTGTTTCGCTTTGACTGGTTTATGAAATCTAGAACTTCACAAGAGATTGCCAGACGATGCAACACGCTGATCGGTTTGATACAAAAAGAGAATGCTGAAATGGCGGAACGAAGTCAAGAAGAGAAGAAGGTAACTTACTATGATTGTAATTGTCTGGTGTGCTTAAGGAAGGTTGTGTTCTAGAAGCGAGGACCCAAACCTACATCAACGCTAAAATCCCGACGTCGCTAATTTACATCTAACTGAATTATATGCATCTTCATTCAAATAAAAAATCTGGAACTTTGTTTAGATCAATAAATCTTTATCCATTTGCCTTTGAAGATACACATTATCAACACAGCTCTTTTGAACCTTGATGAGCTGTTAGAAGCTTCTTTCCTTGAGTTTTAATGATATAAAAAATTTGATACTAAGTATGGTTTATTACTAAAGGATGGGAAAGTTTCTACTATTGAAAAGGGTGATCTACAGCTCTGTTTTCTCGGCTCATTTGAATGGTATTATATTCAGATAAATTTAGTTTCTCTTTTGTATTTATGGATCTGCTCCATCAAAGTCGATAGGTGATATTTTGTTTGAATGAGATAATGGATCGATTAGCTTCAGCTCGTCTTTGATAGCGTTGCGAGCCAATCCGTCCAACTCTTTGGTGATAAGGGAAATCGTTTTCTGTTTTTTTAGTCGAACATATTGTTAGTAACCGGCCAAAGGTCTTGCATTACCTAGATTAGGCTTACCTTGATCTTTCCATCACACTTGAGAACCAGCTCTAAGTATGACTGGGTACAGGATGCTCCCTCTACCCCCACCAACATCTTTTGATAGGCTTCCACTAGAATATCACTGAAACTAAAAAATGTCTCGAAATAATCCAGCTCGAATGGCTATTGACAAATATAAGTGAAAGTAATCAATGATCAATATATATAAGAAAGAAAGAAATGGGGGGGAGCTTACGATGTGTGGTATAGTTAGATGTAAGTATTCGGCGCCCTCATTCAGGTTTGGATCATCCTTGGCTTTGGCTTTTCGAAATATGTTTTTCTATGGTTTCAAACAACATTCAGAACATGCGAATCCCTCTTTTATTTTTTTTCTCTTGTCTTGCAGCCTACCATCTTTTGTTTTGAGTGATCCATTGTATGTAATTCAAATTCGGTCAATAGTTGATACAAGGCCTTTGTATAATCCCATGGATTGGTGATATCTAAGAGAGCACTCAAAGACACGCCCAATGTGTAAAAATGACACGTCCTGTGTTATTAAAGAGATAAGCATGCGAGAGAAAAAAGGTTGGATTAAATTTTTTGCGCGGGTTATACCTTCGTAACATTTTGACATTGGAGTACATGAGGTTGAGGTCGTCTTTCGTTAAGAGGATGGTGTTGAACCAATGGGTATTGCCTTCATGGGTCTGGCGTAGATAAGTTATTGTTGCGACTCGTTTGGAGACCAGCTCTGTCAAGTATTCATATATGGTTGGTTGCTGTTGCGATGGTTGTGTTGAGACATTGCTTTGATGCGTGGATGCGTTCGTTGCCATTAGGAACAAGAAGAGAACCTTTCTTTCTGAGTCGATTTCCTCTTTCGCTCAGGTTCCCGACGGACAAAATAATTTCAAGAAATCCCCGCTGCCTAAGTTACGTGCAATAAATTAGGGAGGGGCTTTCAAAGGGAAGAAAAAGAGGGAGGGAAATGTATAACCCCTTTTTGCTTTCTCTCTTGCTTATTCCGCAAATATGTAGGTGTCTTCTTAGGTAGAATTCATAGTGAAACAGCTACGATACATTTGGAAAAAAAGAAAGAAGACCTGATAGGCTCATTGAGCTGTCAGCAAATAAATCGAAATAAATGAAAGATCGACAACCAGCGAAGATTATACATGATAAATAAGAAATTTTTGGCTCTTTTGATTTCCAAATACATGTCTCTGCGATATGAATGCATAGGTTGCTGTTGTGAGTTTGAATGCTAATTATTGTTATGCAAAGCGCAAAGAGCTCTGGATGCTTAGCCGGATGGGTTAACGTACTGCATGATTTGATCAAGACACGCAACTTTTTGTCCTTTCACAATGACAGCCAGTCAATGTTCTTGGTCGATGACCACAAAATATCACATTGCACAATTGATTCCCCTTGCATTTGATAGAAAGCAAAAGATCTTCTGTGAGGGGCGCCGTTAGCAACGCAGCATAGGTTAAAATATAGAAACTTGCAAAGATTGTCATGGTTGTCTGTGATATAGCAGTAACTGTTGGATCCATATGTGGGTGAATTTTTCGTCACTACAGAGACAACATCCATAGCACAGGGGCAGAAGCGGAAAAAGGCAAAAAGGTGGGCTTGATGCATGGAGTTTGAAATTAGTCGTGTCATGGTAGTCGAGATCTCTCACTGCAGTTCTGAGCTTGGCATAGAAGATCGATCGTCCTCTTATCGTTTCGTATAAAAAAGTCTTAAAAGCGATAGATAAAGTCTACGATCAAAAAAAAAAAAAATCGGTCCATTCAAGTTGGAAGACGAATAGGAAACTCATGTCTAAATAACGGAAAGTTCTGTTCAAAAGGTCAATTCTGAGATTGAAAGCCCGTAACACCATTTGTGAGAGTCCCTCGCTGTCCATTCCTTTTTCTCTTCATACTTTGTTCCTTTCATATGACCTCTAGACCCACTCAACAACAACAACAACAGCAGCAGCAGCAGCGAGGCAAAACATACCAGTTTAAGCTGGTCTTGCTAGGTGAGCCCTCATTGGAAAACTCTCCTACATCGCTATTGATAACTCAACATTCACTGTATACTTATTTCCAGGTGAATCCGCGGTCGGCAAATCGAGGTAAAAAAAAATTCTCCCATTGAAGGACATGAAGAAAATTCATGGACTTATTCGCTGAGCCGTATGTTTCGTCTTTTTCTTCCAGTTTGGTTATGCGATTTGTCAAAGACCATTTCGATGAATATCGAGAGAGCACGATTGGAGGTATGACTAAGAAAACAATAAGACGGAGCTTTTCAAGCATGGCGGCACTGAATCATCTATTTTAAAACCCTACAGCCGCGTTTTTGGCACAGACAATTCCGTTAGATGATAATACAACCGTGAAATTTGAGATCTGGTAACGGTTTGATGTTATCCTATACGTATCCGATCTCACGATTTAGAAACAAAACAGGGACACAGCTGGCCAAGAACGGTACAAGGTAACTCAAAACTTTAAAAAAAGAAATACACTTTATCCGCATACTTAACCCGAAATGATTAGAGCTTAGCACCTATGTACTATCGCAATGCAAATTGTGCTGTGGTGGTGTATGATATAACACAAGCTGTATGTTCCTAACCACTCACAAGAAAAATCATACAAATACTGAATGCATATATGAACGACCATTAGACTTCTTTGGAAAAGGCTAAAGCATGGGTGAACGAACTACAACGACAAGCCGATCCTAACATTGTGATTGCCTTGGCTGGTAACAAAAGTGATCTCGATGCGCGTCGAGCCATTGACACTCAGGTATGGCTGATCCTATATACGACGCGTAGAAATCTTTAGGATGACTGAAAAAGTAAACACACATGTATATGTGTGTGGAAATATTTAGACTGCTCAGGAATACGCCGATGAAACGGGTCTGTTATTCTTCGAGACATCAGCTAAAACTGCCCATAACGTCAATGAACTCTTCACTTCCATAGGTAAGGAGGAGAAAACCTCCCTCGCATAAAGGACGAAAATGCTCATACGTTCTTTAGCAAAACGCATGCCACTTGATCAACTCGCGGATAATTCACGCGGACGAAGTCGAGGATTGAACAGCCGCGGTGCTGTTGACCTAGATCGTCCTACAAACCCCAATGGATGTGCTTGTTAGTAAACTAAGACATCTATTTTCTTATTTTTCTCCTTCTGCCCAAGTTACATAGTTGGTTTATGCTTTTTGCTCTTCTCTCTTCCGCACTTTTCTTGCTGCCTTGTCCCTGTTTCCCTATTTTGATACGTAAAGAGAAAACGACATAAAAGAACTTTATGATAGCATCAATGTCCGGATTTATGTTGTCATGCCTGGTCTTTCAGCGACAGATAAAGTCATGGCGTATAAGCCCAACGCGTCGGGCTTGCTTGCGCGATCGAATCACATGTAACTTAGATGACACTGGTGCTCTCGTATGGACGCATGAAAAATTGAAGTTGACTTTAACGTGAAGCTATCCTAATTTAGATACCATAGGCTTTAGTGTCGTTGTTGATATGATTCTGCTGTTCGTAGTAAAGGTCCTTTTTATTTATGTACAATAAGTTCGTCATGTCATCTTTTTCTACCTTATACAAAGCTACGAATAAAATCAGTCTCGACCTGAAAACTGAGTAAGCACAAGCTTACTTACCGAAAGTTGTCACTCTGAACATAATAATTGCCTGCTTGGGCTTCGTCTGGCATAAGAATAAATGTTTGGGAAAAGGTGCGCTTGGATGGACTATCCCCATATTTCACGGAGCCAGTGACATTGATCAGGACACCACATGTTCCTTGAGCATTCATGGTTGCTATATTGAATCCTCATCTTGTCAGCAGAAAGAAAAAAAGACAGGTGGCCTTTGTGTTTTTCATCATCCTAGAATATTACCTGCGATGGGTTGACAGTCATAGACATCAATTTCGTGCTGCGACACAGGAAGACGACCCAAGAATTCAGAGTATTGTTGAGCTCCCGAAAATGCATTGCCTTTTCGCCCACAGTAAGGAAAGGGTTAGTAACGCTTGTTTGTTGCTCATTCCACTCTTATTCAGTACCATTCCACAATATCGCGGAATTGTCCCTGTATAGATTGCCTAAGGCCTAAAGGTACAACAACGGAATAAGAATTAAGTATGGTTGAATGTACCATGGGCAAGAACACAATCGTGTCAACATACGCTACGCTGTTTATCGTAGTTGCCATAGAAAAATTGGACGAATTGCTCTGTACTCTTCTCGGCGATCCCGATCACGACGTCCATGGCTTTGGAAAGAAGAAGGTTGAAAATGGCATTTTGAAGAATCGCCGATCCGGGAGATTTAGCGTGACGTTACTACCAAAAATGGAATTATTGATCTGCTGTGCCTTCTTCGAGTGTGGAACTGGATGCTCTGCTATCGCCAAAGGGAACATAAAGAGAGTACGAATACGACTATATCTTCTCATAAAATGTAATGGCTCTTGTCTTTTCAAATTCATACAGCAATTTTTATTGTTAAAAAAAGGATAAATCAATGAACGAGTATGTTAGGACCTTCCCCAGCCTACATTTTGCGTACATTATGAGCAGCAAGCTATTATTCAATGGTGAAGTAACTAATTTATGTCTTTTTAGTCGCGTTTAGTGTTATAATAATAAGTTCCGTTTCATTTTTGATGCATTGTAAACCAACCTCTGTCTTCATTACCAGATGACGCAAAATAAATTTTAATCGGCGCTCAATCTAATACAAAAAACCTGCACATTACGCACGCAGCTCGAAAACACACTTAAACGATCATGGTCGCTTTGGTACAACATCTTGGTCATTTTTCCTGTGTGCTCGTTTTTAATTGTTACTATGTCTCTTTCGTGTAGCAAATCACTGTAAAAACTCTGCAACAGCAGCAGTTCAAACTGGACGTCGACAGTACAGATACTGCAAGTATTATGTTTTGGCGGTCTTTCTTGTGCTTATGCTGTTGTACATTGGCTTATAGGTCCTTTCCGTGAAACAAAAGATCGAAGAAACTCAGCAATTTCCTGTTGCTAATCAAAAGTTGATCTTTTCTGGTAAATGATCGCTTTATATTTTGAATGGCATTTTTTATTTCTTACGCGATGGTTGGTTTAATTAGGCAAGATCCTTGTCGATGATAAAAAGTTGGAGGAATACAAAATTAGTGAAAAGGACTTCTTGGTTGTGATGGTTTCCAAGGTACAACAGCACCATTCATGACGTTCTTTTTAACGTTCCTTATTTGCATAATTAGCCGAAAGCAAAGCCAGCAGCAGCAACACCAGCAACGTCGTCACCAGTATCAGCATCTGCAGAACCGTCTCAAAAGCCAACAGAGAGTCCCAAAGCTGCCGAACCCGCTGCCAAGCCAACTACCCCTCAACCAGCAACGGAAACCAAAGCTACACCACCTGCTACTACACCAGCTGCTTCTACTGAACCAAGGATTGAGAGCACCAATCAACTGGGTAGGGTATATACGAGGAGTTCAATAGTTCGAGTCTAAATTTTTTTGCCCAAACCTATTAGTGACTGGTGCACAAATGGAAAGTGTTATTCAGAACATGATGGAGATGGGCTTTGAACGTGATGAGATTATGCGTGCACTCAGAGCGAGTTACAATAACCCCGATAGAGCCGTGGAGTACTTGTTCAATGTAAACACTTTTGGAATGTTTAGGATTACCTTTTTTTTTGCTTAAACCAAATGCCCTTCATCTTCTAGGGTATACCAGAGAATATTATGGAAGAAATATCAAGCAGCCAAACTCGTGAAGAGCCTCAACCAACAAGCAACATAGAAAGACCGGCTGCACCTCAGACGACCAGCCCCGCTCCGCCTTCGAGTATGTACTTGCCTTCTCAATGCTTGAAAGGCAGATCATGCTGAGTCTTTTTTTTTTTTTTTGCTTTTTAGATCAGCCCCAGAACCTTTTCACGGCTGCTCAGCAACAGCAACAACAGCAACAACAACAGCAACAGCAACAGAGCGCTGCCGGTGGTATCGATTTTTCACAATTGAGGAACACGCCTCACTTCCAGCAGCTACGACAATTAGTGCAGACTAACCCTGGATTGATTCAACCATTACTTCAACAACTAGCACAATCCAACCCGGAATTACTCCGATTGATTAATGCCGACCCACAAGGATTTCTTCAGGTGCTTATGGAAGGTGCGGAAGATGAGGAAGGCAGTGTGCCTCCAGGAGCTCAAGTGATTCAGGTAATATTAAAAACAATGATCGTAAGGAAGAAAGTAGACTTAAAACAATCGGATCGGCCACAATAGGTGACCGAAGAAGAAAAAGCTGCCATTGACAGGGTAAGTGATCTATTTTTTTTTGTTTACCGACATTTAGCTAACAATGAAATTATTTGTTTAACTTGAACAGTTGGAAAGTCTTGGTTTTGATCGAGCTACTGTTATTGAGGCCTATTTTGCATGTGATAAGAATGAAGGTAGGAAGAAGAAGAAGAAGAAGAAAGTGTGGATATCTGGGACTGAATGATGAGCATCTGTTAGAATGGACGGCAAATTACTTGTTTGAACATGGTGCGGAAGACTTTGATTGAGAGAAGCGTACGTAATTTTCTTGGGGATTGGGATCGGCCCCAAAGATTGGAACGTTGAAAACGCAAAGATAAAAAGACTTGATTCGGTTCTAATTGATTCCACGATTGAAATCTATTCTTTATGCTGTGTATCATTATGATTTATTGTATTTGACGTTTACTTGTTGAAGAAGGGGATGCCTATACATCTTCATCTTTACGCTGGGAACTGTTATCTTTGGGAAAAGTTGGGGGTGTGGAGAAAGTCCGCTACGACGGCTCAAATTTTTTGTCCTCTTTGAGCTTAAGAAGATTTTCTCCCCAAAGCGCCGGGATACACGACCCGCACTCACGCACCACAGGGCCAATACACACACCCATTTACCACTGCCTCTCTCTCTCGTCCACTCACGCTCTCTTTTTCTCTTTCTCTCTTAGTCTCTCCTACAGACAACACAGAGCCACCTTTTCTTTTTCTTTTTTCTGTTTCTTTTCCCTTTTTCTTTTTCTTCTGTGTTTCCTTTGCTTGTTCGTTTCTCTTTTTCTTATGGATCAGCAAGCAGGTAAAAAAGAATACGAGTCAGGTGGTTCCCGACAGTGATCATAAGAAACTCACACAAAGACAAACCCAACATCATCTCTTGTTTCTTTCATAGCTTCCAACGTCGACATCAAGAACAAGAAATCAGCCCAACTTACAGCACCCACTCCTCAGAACACTCCAATTAACCCTGCTCCCATCACTTCCAACTTCCGTCCTACCGTCTCCTCTATCTCTGAAGACATGGAAACTATCTCTACTCCAGGTAAAAGGAACAAAACAAATCCCTTTTTTCCTTCTTATCATTCATGTTGGGGATTTCTTTCTTTTTTTAGGCGCAGCGGGCAAATCTTCTGGTCTGAGCGGCGCTTTGTCTGGAAACCCAGCGATTATCAATATGCTCCAAGGAAGACTCGGCTCGCTTGTCGGTCGATCGTCCGGATACATCGAATCCCTCCCATCTTCCGTTCAACGTCGTATAAATGGTCTCAAGTATCTGCAGTCAAAACATGCCGAACTGGAAGGCAAATTCCAAGAAGAAGTACTGGCCCTCGAGAAGAAGTATCTCGAACTTTATCGCCCTCTGTACAACAAGCGTTCTGAGGTGATTTCTGGTCAATACGAGCCTACCGATGAAGAAGTCGCGCTCGGTGAGAAAGTGGATGCTGAAGAAGAGGAAAACAACAAGAATGATAACAAGCAGGAAAAGAAGAAGGAAGAACAAAAGAAGAACGAGGAGGAGGATGAACAGAACGCCAATGTGAAGGGTATTCCCGAGTTCTGGCTTACCACCTTGAAAAACCATCCACAGATTGGGGAAGTCATTTCGGATACTGATGAAGGTGCACTGAAACATCTGGTGGACGTACGCATGTCTTACATGGAGAAACCCGGGTTCCAACTGGAATTTGAGTTCTCCGAAAACGATTATTTTGAGGATAAGATCCTGACAAAGACATACTATTACCAAGACCATGCCTACGGAGGTGATTTTGTCTATGACCATGCAGACGGCTGTACCATCCACTGGAAAGAAGGCAAGAACCTAACAGTGACTGTGGAGACCAAGAAACAGCGACATAAAGGTAAGAAAATGAACTTTGGATGCCAGAGACTGGTACTTCTTCTTCTGTTCTCCATGCCCGTTTCTAACACGTGGTAATTCTTTTTCCAGGCACCAACAAAACCCGTGTTGTGAAGCGCACTGTTCCTGCAGATACTTTCTTCACTTTCTTCAGCCCACCTGTTTTGCCGGAGGATACAGACGTATTGGATGAAGATGAAGCTGAAGGTTTGGATGCCAAACTAGAAGCAGATTATGAAATGGGTAAGGCCAAGAACACCAAATCAACGAACCAAGGGTGAACCCTTTTCCACATGGAATGGCGGCTCTGATCATCCATCATCTCTTTTTTTTTATAGGTGAGGAATTCAAGGATAAGATCATCCCTCATGCCGTCGATTATTTCACTGGAAAGGCATTGGAATATGAAGATTTCGAAGGAGAGGACGATTTCGAAGATGAATTCTATGAGGATGAAGAAGAAGAAGATGATGATGATGACGACGACGACGATGATGATGATGACGATAATGATGATGGCGCTGTAAGTAGGATGCGTTTACTCCATGAAACACAGTCATTGATATGATCCATCCCTATGAATTAGCAACCTGCCAAGGGTGAAAAGGCTCCCGAATGCAAGCAGTCTTAAAGCAAAACAACAACAGTCCAACAAACAAGAAAAAAAAAGATCAAACATTTTCCTCTTAGTTATTCTTTATCTTTCTTTATATTCTTCGATTCTTTTTCTTTTTTTTTGCCAAATTCGATGCTACCGTAAATCCACTGTATCTAGAAAAGAGCTGATCTGATTTGTGGTGGAGAATCTCATTTGTTAGGGAAAAGGCTTGCGGACCACTAGGAAGAATTAAAGCAAAAAAAAAAAAAAAAAAAAAGGGAATAGCTTGGATGGCAGAGTGTCAAGTCCAATTCACTTGGGAAGCGGTAGTTCTGCATGCCATAGAAACTGAATATGGAAGGTGCGTGAAAAGTTGGCATTAGCTAGAGGAGTTTCAAGCGCGGATAGGTGATCACAATCCTCACACGCCACAATATCAGTTTGTTTGCATCAATTGCCATCAAGTGAGGGCGTCTTATCGATGGTATGAAAACTCCTTAAGGTTGGAGACCGTTTCGTGGGTCTTTATCTCAATATAGAAAGCTTTCTAAAGAGCATGATGCTCGAACAAGGCAGAACAACTGCAATGCAGTGGTCATTGTGCATAATAGTTAATTGATGAGTGATCAATGGCTAAACAATGAGTGCGGGACAAACCGGATCGCACGCCCGTGCACGCCATTTTGATAAGCAGTCACACTCCCACAGGCGAACTTTTCCTTGCGAACTTTCTGTGTGTTTGCCCCATCCAACAATTTCTATCCACAACCCAATGCATCACAATCACCAAGCTATCGTTAATCTCTTTTCTGGACTTGGGCCAGTGTGCTTAGCCTTTGATGCCGACAATGATCATACAGTATATCGTTTGAAAGAACGGCTTTCAGCAGTGACAAATATCCCTGTGGATGAACAACGGATAAGCACTATGGGAGGTCGCCCATTGGGAGATGACGATGTTATGTTCCAAGATCCTTGTGGCCCTGTTGTTTTCAACCTTTCGCTGCGATTACGGGGTGGCAAAGGTGGCTTTGGGTCCATGTTACGTGCCCAAGGTGGGCGCATGAATGCACAAAAGACGACCAATTTCGAAGCATGTCGTGATTTGCAAGGCAGACGTATTCGAACCGTCAATGAAGCCAAAAGGTAAAGAGGATGGAATTTTTTTATGATAGCCGTGGGCTAATGGTTATATAAAAAAACGTTTAGGTTACAGGAGGAACTGGAGGCTATTCCTTTACGTGAAAAGGAGAAACGCGAGCGATTACAAAAGAAGATTGAAAAGGCATTAAAAGAACCAGAGACGAAGCGTTATCGATTTGAAGACACTCAATTTTTGGATGATTGCGAACAAATTATGGAAAGTGTCAAGAGCGCTGTCAGCACCTCAGCTGCACTGCAAATGAATAAAAAAGTGGCCAAACCAGCCAAGCCGGTGTCCATGTTTGATGACGATGAGGATGAGGATGAGGACGAAGAACAAAGTGACGAGGAAGCTATGGATGTGGAAGGAGGAGAAACAACACCACCGACGTCTGCGTCCTCCTCAGCTTCACCAACAGAGACGACGACCGCTGCGCAGACCGCGAAGAAAGACAAGGGAAAAGGAAAGGCCGTAGCTACCGGCAAACGTGCCCGTCCATCTCATGATGATGAGGGCAGTGATGATGAGGAAAATAAAGGAAAGAGCGCCAAAAAAGTTGCATACGAGACGAGTATCAATGACCAAGAGAAAGACGACGACGATGATGATGAAGAAGAACAAACAACGAGCAAAGCATTGCTTGAGGAATTCATGACAAAAGATTATGATGAAGAGGATAGTGAGGATGACGGTGAATTTGAAGCAGAAGAGGAAGGATCGAGTGAGGAGGAAGAAGAAGAAGAAGAAGAAGCCATTTCTGACGAGGCAGCAAGTGAAGACGAATCTGCACCTGTGGGCTCATCCTCTGCATCCTCTGCATCCTCTTCTAAGCCCAGCCGAAAACGCAAAGCAAGAGAGGAATAAAAGTGGGATAGGATTCTGCAGGATTTTCTATTCGATTTTTTTTTTCATATTTGAACGAGGAAATCATCAATAACAAAAAAAACTTGCTTTGCACTTGAAAAGCATCTCAACATGATGTCCAGTCCAACCCTGCGATTTAGTCTCTCGTCTTTTTTTTTTGAGCATTCACACAAGATGATCTACATGGGGTCAGAAGGACTCATTATCTTTTCTCCTTTATTATTGCTGAATGGCCCCCTCATTTTCCATAAGGATATGAGAAAACAACGGACATCCATGAAGTGGCTGTGAAGTAAAAGAAAAAGATAACAAAGGAAAATAACGGAATGGAAAGAAAGTGAGCTTGCCACCTAAAAGATTAACAAAAGAAAAGAAGAACAAGAAGAAGAACAAGGGAGACAGCTCCCGGATGTTTCCCATTTTGACAAGAAAAAAAAACCAACTTTACTTCTTTGGTCTGCGTTTCTTCGAGAAACTAACAAGGATAATGATGAACCAGCACTAGAGAATGATATTGCTATCCTTTTTTCTTTTGAGGGAAATAGGAAAAACAGAGTAGGAATGGAAGAGGGAACGGAGGGTTGAGGGGGATAGAGTGTTGTTGGCATGGTAAAGTCGGTTGGCAAAGAGAAAAAGAAAAATATATACAACTTTTTTTTTTGCTCGATTTTTTTTGTTGGTTATGGATACAAAAACATAGACTAAGGCACAATGGGTAGGAAACAAAAAAAAAAGAAAAGAAAAGAAAAGAAAAGAAAAGCCAAGGGGAAGAAAGCAGAAAAATCGGGAGGGTTTGGTGATGACTTTTTGTTTGGTGGGCATGCCCACGGTTTTCTGGTTTGGATAAAGTCCGGCCTTTTTTCGAGAGAGAGAGAGAGGAAAGTTTTGTTTTGTTTTTCAATTCTTCTTAAGCAGACACCACTACCACCTCCGGTAGAGAGGTGTACTTTTCTTGCAGGGCCAAGAGTTTGGGAAGAAGTGTTTCCTTGAGATTATCCCGTACAGAATCAGATACTTGTTGAACCAGTTGAACATAGGCATCTGCGCATTCTTCAATGGCTTCTCGGGCGGTTTCCAGATCGCCCGCATAATAAGAAGAACCTAGTGAATCCTCTGCATAATTAACCTGAAAGAAAAAGTCGTAATTTGAGCAATCTGTTTCGTATCCTAGCAGTGCAATGTAACTTTTTACCTCATCCACGGCAAATTCATAAAGACTTGTTAATCTTTCTGTTTCTTTTTCCACATCCAAAATCATATCCAATGAGGTATTGGAGCCTCGTCGACGGAAAAGACCTGACAAGAACTTGTCGGGCATGATGTTACTGGATTCGCATGTTCGGACGGAGGCTGTATCGGAACTACAGCTGCATTGTGAAGGTCGTCGGTCTCCAAATTTGGTTTTGAAATGATTCCATCGGGATTTCATGTTAGGCATGATGCAGAATTCGTTACAATGGTTTTTTAAATCGTTAGGTGGCGTTATTGGGGAGTAAAGAGAAAAACAAAGGAAAAGAAATAGAGAAAGAGAGAGAGAAAGGCAAAAAGAAAGAATGGCACCCTTTTTATTATATATCTATTGGATGTTGTCAGGGGGGAATGATATGAAAAACTAAAAAGAGGCGTCATCAGTATTAGGAAGAAGCAAGTTATACGTCCTTCATTAAGATTGTCTAACTTAACACCACCCAACCAACTCCCTAAAAAGAGAGAGTGAGAGAGAGAGAGAGAGAGAGAGAGAGAGAAAGAGAGAGGACCTCCTCCTCCTTCTTCTTTTTTTTTCCTCCAGTTGCCTTCCGCCCATCGTTCACCCCACCGCGCCTCGTTCCCCTTCATCCTATTATCCCTCCTCCTCCCTTTCCTCCACCACTCCTATTCCCTTTCTTCTCCGTCCTTTTTCTTCTTCTTACAATTACAACTTTTACAGGTTAGCCACATCCGGAGCCGGGAATAGTTATCCTAAATAATCATCCGAACAGTTTATGTCAATGCAAAAAATAAAAAAGACGACAAAAAAGGGAGATACGTTGCCTCTTTTTCTACGCTATACAACTCACACTCTGTTTCTCTCTTTCTTTTTCCCCAAAACTCCACTCTCCCTTGTTTTTTTTTAATCTCCTGCGCTTGTGTTTCCTTAACAACAATCATTCCCGTTCCTGTCGCTTTTTTTGGACAATATAATGAATGGATGAATGAATGAAAAACTGACACTCCTATTTCTGTGGCTTCAAACCAACAAAAAAAGTGGATGAGACCATCTTCACTGCCAAAGTAGCCAAGATTTCCCATTCAATGACGTATCCATCAACAGTAAGATTACATTACCAACACATTATTCTATTAGCATAAGGAGACCATGGTCAACAAAAGAGAAGAAACAGAGAACGAAAATACTACAGTAACGGTATGAACTAAGGGAGGTATCCGTCTTCTGTCTGCACTGGATATACTAGCAGATGAACTATCACTTAAAGCATGGTTGTTGTTCCTACTATCGCAAATAGAATTGGATTTGTAGGTCTTGACATTGCCATCCGTGGTATAATTCGACATGGTTAACACCGTGGAATATCCCATCGAATCCAAAATACGCAAGATACCCGGTCCGATGGGGGATCTGTAGATCTGTTGAACCACGGTGCCATTGCTCAATGAAATATTATATGGGATAGTGTGTCCCCTGTAGTTGCTGTTGACAAGATCCTCGAGGGTATTGCCCGTAATATAACCCCCCGTCATAATGAAATCCGGCCGGTCGAGATACTTGTCAGACACATGCGCGATGGCAATCCCTGGTCGATTATTCGTCTTATCAAACTGCTCCCATTCGGATGCCAACACATGCTCGCCTGTGAGGAGCTGCATTGATTGGTAGGTCTGATTCAACTCTCGGTTCGTATTGTACGTGCTATTCTCAACAGCCGGTGGTTCGAAATTGAAGCTGAGCGTATCGGGTTGGGACATGGCCATCCAGAGTTGGCGCGCATCAAACGATTGGGGTGCATTGTTGAAATTCTTCAAAAAGTTGACAATAAATGAATCCTCGGCACTCACACAGAAATTTTGCATATTAAAGCCGATGGTCGATAGATCCACTGTCTTGGTGGCATTCGCTGTCGTATTTGCTAAATCGGTCACTTGCGCGGCAAGGAACTTGTCAAAAATCATCGTGGGTTGGAAACCAGTGACATAGGTAGGACCTGTGTCCTGATGCACAAACCAGAATGGTCCAGGGGTAACCAGTTGCAATGTGATATCTTCGACCACACCTTCTACCAGGGCCCGGAAAGGTGAATCATTTGTCCAAAAATAAGCCGCCCATGCACTGATAAATCCCAATCCATGCAGTAATTCATGAAGAACAATATAACGTAAATCGATTTGATGGCCTGCAATCGTACTGTTATCCTGCTAATCAAATAACAAAAGAAAAAAATAATCTCGGATGAGTACACTCTGTCTCTTTCCATTTCGCTCATCCTATTCTCTTCTTTTTCTTCTTCTTCTTCTTCTTCGAGGAGGAGGAGGAAAGAGGGGGTGGCCAACCTGGAACCAAAACTTCCCGTCAGGAGGAACACCAGTGCCGTTCCAACCGTTTTTATAAGCCGCTGTGTAATTGACTGCATTCATATAGGCATCATGATTGATTTCAATATCCACATCATAATCGGACCATACAGTAGTATTACTATAAGGAGCTAGTTGTTTTGCAAGCGCTTGAGGATAAACGTAATTGAGATCAGGTCCATCCTGAAATGGAAGGGTAAACTAGAATCCAAAAAAAATTGTATGGATAGGTTCATTCATTTTTAGTATCCCGTAGAAGGACCCTTGATCCCTTCTTTCCTATCTCTCTTTCCTTTTTTCTTCCTTTATATACCTGCAAAGTGGGCGCACCCCATCCGACGGTGTCGTTGGCGCATTTAGTATCACAAAAGGAGTGATATCGAAAATAAATGCTATGTTTATTGTGGTTATCAATGAATAAATAACCCCGATGCAATTTTTATCCCGAAACACCTACCGAAGTGGAGTTTTTACATTGACCACCTGGGTGAAGATATTGATAGCTGTGGTAATGGATGCGTCCACTTTGGCACAGAACGAGGCCTCGACGGTACAGTTCAATGTATGTTCGACGGGGGCACCATCGGTATTATTTGATTTCCCATTCGTTACGTTTTGGGTGTTGAGGTTATGAGAAGGAAGAAGGGATGAGGTGCTCAGCGTGTTGCTGGGTTTTGTGGTGGTGATGGCCGTTGAAGTTGTTGTTGTTGTTGTCGTTGTCCTTGTTATTGTGGTCTTTAGGACATTAACCGGTGTAAAATCGATCTCGGGTATGGTGTGAATGTCTTCACGGGCGATGGGTATGAAACGCTTTTCAGTGAGGATTGTAGGAGAGCCTGCTCCTGCAAGTACAAGCCATGGGGTGGCATGGACAAAGAGGAAGAGAAAAACAAAGGTTGTATGTAAACAACGCAAGACACCACCCATCACTTGGCTTATTCTTTTATGTCTTTCTGTTCTCTCTCTCTTTCTTTCTTTCTTTCTTTCTTTTTGCCTTTTCGTTTACTCTTTGGGCGAAACGGGGGTTAACCAAAAAAGAATTATAAGAGAACACAAAAAGCCTATGGTCCTTTTGGGGATCACTCTCACCCGCCCCGCCCCCTTCTTTTCAATAGCATACTTAATCGATAAAAGTGACGTCTGTATCACCCTTCACTCCATATAGACTATTCAGCTTTCTTTGTTTCTTTTCTCTCTGTTTCTATGTATCTCTTCTCTAGCTCCGTAAAAGGCATGCTTCGTTTAAAAAAAATTAAAAATGGCCCAAACATACATGCTAAAACAAAAAAGAAAAACGCATAGCTTGCTAGTTTATCATGCAATGTGACTCTATCTATGCAGATGGAACAACCATGGTCTAACTTCCAACTATCTCCAATTTGTTGTCCAATTCAGTTTTGAGCCATATGATTCTTTTATTTTAGGTTTTGCATGCCAAGAATGCACAACGATCAAATAAATAATATCAGAAGCTCAAAAAACAGAATGTTTTGCAAATAGAAAATCAACAAGTTGATTTTTGCACGAAACTTTTCATAATTGCAGGTACAACTGCATTCGGCCAATGCACAGGATAATTAAATTGTAAATAATAGAATCTCTTGCTAAGCGGATGCTTCATGTTAACAGAAACGAGTAAAGACGTTCGGTTAAGTGTCTGAATATATGAAAAAGGCTAAATGTAGACCGATGATAGGGTTTAGTAAACTCACGCCAATAACATATATAAGATTGGGTTCTATTGCGTTTGTGAAAGAGGGGTAGAACTCCCTAACACAATTAAATTTGAATCAACCAGAAAAAAAAACGTCAGCTTGCTAGGGCAGTTTAATTGGCTGGCTCGCTATATTACGAAATTCTACGTTATCACGTAGATGAACCGACAAAAATACCGAGAAGATGCAAAACGAACCAAACAGTGAAAGACTCTTAGCTTATGGTTTAATTAACCCAAGTCAGACTGACAACAAACGTCATCGTACAAGTTGCATGGTCATTGACTTGAACCATCTATCTTTTTATAAAAAAAAATTCTTCATTTTGTTCTTAGCAAATGGCATTTATTGGACAATGCTGTAGAGAAAAAGTTCCACATAAGTCGACTTGAAAATAATGGAGACAACGGAAAACTGGATGTTGTTTATGTCTACGCAATCTTTCTGAAAACTTGTCATGCGGGTGTGGAACAAATTTAACTAAAATAGAGCAAAGGTGCACAACGTACATAACATATAGTGGCCTTCTCTTTTTCGAGTCATTACCGGGCTTTCAGCTGACAAAAAGGAAAGCACAGCTATCAACGTGTGCATTTGAACACAATTGACAACGACAACCATTCATGATGGGATCTACAAATGAAAGAAGAAAGTTCAAGTTTCCCATCTATTTGAGAAAGTTAGTCCGAAACATGAACGCCTCCTTTTCGGTTTCCTATGTTATTTTTTTTCACACATGTGCCAAAGGTCTCTATTTGTAGTAGTTTTGGTTAGGCAGACCTCGTTCAACTCTATTCAAATGGCAAGTGTCATATCTTGTGAGTTTAATCTTATTCTTTGTTACTGCTATTGAAACTAAATTTTACTTATTCGCTTTGCAAAAGAAGGATAGATCATTGCTTTGTATTGTATGTAGACTTTTTCTTTTCGTTTTCTGCATACGTTCATCCCAGCATGAAGTGATTTGTTTTGTAGATGATATAATCTGACAGAGAAAAAAAAAAAAAGAAAAGCATAGAAAAACTTTCGGTGAGAACGCTTAAAAAATAAAACAGGAAGATGGCTGACTTTTTCTTATTCATACGGTGTTGACACGAGAAGTTCCTATGTATTTTTGGATTTAAAGTTTTTCCATCACCCAGATAGCGTCCACATCGATCCCACTGTGAATAGTTTGTCCCTACATGAATCAAATATCTTTCCAGAATACTATATTGAAAGTATCCCTGAGTTATGCCGGGACGGTTCAAGGAAAAAGCAGCCTTCCCACTGCAGGAGCGCAATGCGTTACACTGTGCACTTACACAAATATGTGTCATGACAATCTCTATTTTTTTTTTAGTAGCAGCGGACACACGATGACACCTGTGTTTGTCCTATGTCTTTTTACGGTCAGAAATCAAACCTCTCAAGCTACTAAAACTATGGCCAACTAAGCATGATGAGACCATATGAAGTGTTCCATCTGCAAATATAGGTCATGTGGAGATAAAAAAAAATATACACTACCAGAATGGTGAGATTCGTTTCTTTTGGTTATGTCCAATGTTGTAAATATTTGGCACTTTTTTGCACCTTTTGACTCCATTAAGCTACATTTGTGTACCAGTAACAAGTTACCTAGTTATATATAGTATAAAAAGTGATAGTAGTAGCAATAAAGAAGAATAGGAAGAAGAAAGTAAGGGGAAGCGTTCTATATTCTGTAGCCAAGACAGAGTTCATCTATTATAACAAGGTTCATCCAACATAGAAATGGCGTTTTTCATCATTTCATCAAAATCTGTCGATCAAACACATTCGTACTAGCCAGCTTGTTGTTTGTTATGCCCGTGATTCCCAAAACGACTCCGTGCAGGGATCACAATTTTGTATCATGTTCTCCTTTTTCAATTGCTTGGATCTCCCTTTGTTTTAATCGTATTTTAGGCTGTCATACCTTTTTACTCTTTTGAAAATCTTTTTGCTATCACTCATTTGCTTTGCTTTGTTTCTGTGAATATTCCCCTTTCGTTTAATGCGTATGTATACGTATGTCGTATCAGAACATAGGCAATCTCTTTTCGCAGTTCTCTTTGTCGTCCTATGAAGGCCTTTCTCATGGCCATAGCAGTCCGCTAACCCTGGTGGTAGCAGATCAATGGGTTGTCTTGAAGAAGTACCTGTACCAGTGCTGGTTACACGTCTACGGTCTTCTATTTTGGATGAGTGCCGCCTTTCTCTGTGACAGAAGGGATCCAGATGACGAAAAACTTAGAGCGCTCGAAGCTCTTTCATTTACCGACGAACCGAATGAATATTATCCATTATGGTATCTTCATCCATCCGACGGTGAACATTCGGACGAGATACTAGGCAGGCCTACGCTGGACAAGGCCGATGACGATAGCAGGGAAGAAGGAGCCACACCCAAAAGTTCCTCATCTATCAAACGAACCATCCGAGGCCACTTTCAATCAATCAAGCAGAAACAACACTCGTTGAACGAAGTCATGAGACGGCCATTTCGCAAGCAATCTCCGCCAGCGAGATTGGCTAGCCATAGTCCTCCTGATTCCCCTACACCATCACTTTCCTCCTCCTCGTCTTCGTCCTCTTCCGGAAGTGCCAAGCATGGTAAACCAACTCGGTTGATTCCACAATATCAGGAAATACGCCGCTCCTCCGTGTCGGATGCCCTATTGAAGTCACTCTCACTTAGACCCAAGGCACAGAGATCAATAGACACGTGGACCCTTTCTCCTCAAAGTATCAACAGCAGCAACAACAATAGCAAATCCTATTTTGACGGCCCCTTTGTGACTGAGCCTGAATCATGGGAGGGTCCTCCAGGGGCCCAATTATTAACTGACAGACTTGTCCCACCTCTTTCCCCCGTAGCTCCACTTCGCCGAAAAACGGCCCCTGACATCTCACGACCCAAAGGCGCTGCATAGACCACGATAACCGTTGGACAAGCTTACATTATCCTTTTTTTTCCCCCGAACCTGTACCTTTCTCTCTCTCTCTTTTTTTCCCTTTCTTTTGTGCCCCATACTACCCAATAATTTAATGTTTTCTATGGGATATCTTAACTAGGTTAAGGAATAGTATCCTCTAACTAAATACTGTTGCGTTGTCTTTGGCCTACGGAACGCGCCTGGGCGTTCAATTATTGTGGTCTCTCATATAAAGAAACACGTGTAATATATATTTGTTGCAGCCATTTTGTCTCAATTCCAGAACATGAGCGCACATATTTTTTTTTCCAACATGTCAGTACAGCATGTATAGTCGAGCCTTTGTGGTCTTGTGCATCGTTTTCCTTCGTTTGCTTTCTGCAGATCTGAAGTCTGGCATACTAGACAGATTTGGGATGTATGATATTTGTCTATGAAGAAGAAAACAAATGTCGGAGCCTTTTTCCTGCAAGGTCCAACCATAAGCTTGTGGAATAGCCGTATAGTACATCTTTTGTTGCTTTGCTTGTTGCTGCAGTTCCTTGAGAAAAAAGGCGCCATGGTAGGTGCAGCCGTTTTAGCCTTTCATACTGCTAGAAAACCCTCCATTTACATAGGCGACAATGATCGGTTTGCTTTTCTCGTCAGATCGATGTTCGGAGAAAAAGGAAGCCATTCCAATCACCCCGCTTAGGTTCCTTTTGCTTACTGTTTTTTATCATACTTTTTGCTCCAGTAGAGCAATCTCTTCGCTACTTCACTTCGATCTTTCTGTCGTTGGATATTAGACTTCAACTTTAACTTGCTGTATCTAAAAACAAGACGATATGTCAATGCAACCAGACAATAAACAAACAATGAACCTTCGATCGCGGCTAAAAAAGTCAGACAGATCCTCAAAAAGTCGCATACAGTATAGGATGGCACTGATTAAGCTCTCCATGCTGGTTGTCTTCAACGACGGAATGTTGTCAATCAGAGCCTTCACAGCAGGCTTGTCCTTATCACGTAATTTCTCTCGGACCCTGGTAGCACGAGTGAACCCACACAGGGAATAAATGCTCTCCAGTTGTTGTTGTTGAACGAACACGATGCTGAGGAGTGCCTGGCCCATCGCCGGCGAGGAATATACTTGATACCCCTAGGTCAACAGCCCCGGATAACCGCATCCTCATACTTCCCTTTTATATCGGAAGGAGTCAAAGACTTCTTCCTTGGATAAAAAGGAGTTTTATATTTTTTTTAAAAAAAATATGAATTCGACATCTGTACCTTCCATTCGTATTTTATCCTTTAACATCACAATGAACGACCTGAGTGATACATAGCCAATTTGTTTATAAGAAGAATCTCCTCCGGTTCAACACTTTCCAGGGTCTTATAACCCATCTTTGACATGTCAAATAGTTGCAAGTATTCTTTTCCGACTTCCGTGCCCTTGACAAGCGACATGATGGAGCCGTAGACCATTCTTCCCTATCAGTCGACCAAGCGCCTGGTTATCAATCGTGACATGACGCACATGCATGTTATACCCGGGTGCCCGTCGCGAACCTTCTTGCACCACGGGGATCAGTAGTACTTTTCCGGTTTAAATACATCATTGTCAATGGTCTCTCTCAATTTCCTTGATGAAATTCTGTAATTTCGAGATCACAGACTTTAGTAAACTGTCAAACTTCTTTATGAGAGACAGTTCCTTCCTTTGTCAGATAGCTATTCTGACAGCAACCTCCAACCTCATCGTTAAACGCTTTAGCAAGTTTACATCGGCAAGCATCTGTATGACAGCTAAATAATGGAAGCTCGAATAAGTTTTAGTTACCCTTTTTATCATTCAATGTACGTATCTGCAGGATCATATTTTTCGGGGTGATGTCTATGCGATAGACACCTTTTGTTCTAACCGCCTAAGCACTTTAGAAAACCACGGAAAGAATAGATGTGGTTCAGCGTTTACGTTTTCCTCATTAATGAAATAGACTCTACGCAATTCTCGAGGTATGCATGGTTCTCTTTGTTATCTGGTATAGCTGTAGGCCATTTGTGCGTCGATGCCGCAAGCCTGCTTATATACGAATTCTATCAGAATCTTTCGGCATTTTACTAATCCTTTCCATGGGGAAAGCTTGTCGTGTTGATAAGACATATAGACTAAAAGGTACTGAATCGTTTTCGGCGCGAAATTTGCTGTGATATGGTTATTGATCGTTCTTCCTACTCTTTCGCAGCGGTAGCCACTCTTGTTGCATACCCTTGCGATCTAAAGTTTTCTTGTTTACTTCAACTTGTAGGCAAAGTATTAGTGCCCGTATAACCTGGGGAAATCCCGGAACCCCAAGAATGAAGTGACTCAAGCCCAGGCAATATCAAATTACTTTGACTAAGATAATCATCGACTCAGCCCTTTGGGCTTACGTTGTATACTCTGTGCCCCGCACTACTTGACTGATTTTCCAAGTAACAGCAGAATCTACCGCCCACAATATAGTATGATGAGGGCAGAATAATATCTCAGCATCGCAGCGTTCGATCAGAAAAACTCCATTGAAATTCCATCTATCAATCATAGTGCGCAAAATCTGTTCATTGAGCTGATAAGAATGCGTAGCTGAGTAACCTAAGTTTGTTTCTTCATGGAAGAACCTTAATAAAACCCATCCCAACGACACAGCGAGTTTCTCTCATCCGTTGCCAAAGATCAGTTATCAAGAACAATGATTTATGTTGATCATTTCTTCTTCCTCTTTCTTTTTCAAATAGCTCATTGTTTGATGGATTCAAAGCTGACAACTTTTTTTATCCTTTATATATGAAATCTTGGTAAATCAAGATTTTGTTCAATAGAAATCAAAATATGCGATTCGTTTCCGTTGTTACTTGGCCCATTTTGTTTCTTTATCCGAGCATGGTGTGTCAGGCATCTACTAGTACGCCCCAGCCGTCGTTTGCCGCTCCAGCCAGTCCAGGAGAGTACCAAGAGCCGGCTGTAGAAAATCTCATTCGTACTTATGTGCATATTCCTTTGGATTATGGTATGAGTCTTTATGTCCTTGGGACACAGTATGCGGATCATTATTCGTACGAGGTGTTTTTTGATCCGGCGAAATATCCTTATTGGCAAACCAATCTCTGTTTGGCATGGTTGATTGGTGTTCCACCGATTGATGACGAGAACGATGAAAAGTGCGACTTTGCTCAAGCACGAACATGTATGAATGCGATGCCTCAGAATCCATGTGAACAAGGTCTTACTGCCCAGGGTTGTCTGGGTAACCTCAAGACAGGTAAAGAAAGAGAAAAGCAAGCACGAGTTTGAATTGCTATTCCATTAAGGATGTGTTTGAGTTGACTATGTGCTTTTTTTGTTCAAAAGGTCAACTGAACTTGGCTCGCAGCGGGTATCGTGAACGTGTTCGTTTGGATGTCAGCAATATCACTTTTAGCCAGACGTTCCCTAATTATCAAACGGTTCCGATCTTACCGGATGCTTCTGTTCTTGTGTCTTTCACAAGGATTAGTTTCGCTACAAATATTGAACGCTCCTTTAAATGTGCTAATCTCCATCATGGTCATGGCACCCTGGATCATTTTACGGTAACAGATGCTAGTGGTCTCAAACTTTCCCCAAACAGTCTATTGGTCTTCAGCTTCTTTCTTCTCGTACTAATGTATGTGTAACCATCTTATCCGAGTAAGGACAATAGAAGTGACAAACAAAAAGCATTGGAAGGAGGAAATGCATGGTTGCGCAAGAGTAAAAAAAAAAAAAAAAGAAAAGCAGACCTGAGATTTCTATTTTATTTTACTTTTTCCCTTTTCATTAACGCTGAGCCTGATATTCACACTTTCGTTACCCAGAAACAGGAAAAAACGCCCTTTTTCTTCTTCTTTGATCTTGTCATTTGGCCCATCATCATGCATCTGTAAGCTACCCACTATTCATTATCCTGACTATGGCATGAACCCCACTCATTGTTCTCTTCTGCCCAGTTACGTTAAACATGCGACGCTCATTAATAACTGTTACCCGGAAAAGGAGGGTGAAAAGGGCCCTCGGTCATCTGAACTCAGTTACCTTACCTTCTATGCGAGTTCCAGACCCGTCAAACTGACCAAGGTTGGAACCTTCCTGGAGAAGAAAGTCGAACGCGACATACAAAAAGGCAGAAAACAGTAATGATGCAAAACCCTTTTTTTTTTCCCAATGGCATCATTGAACAAGAGAAAAGAAAATAGCTCAACTGTTTTTCTCTCTTTCTCTCTCCTTATTCCCCTTATAGGAACAGCCATGTTTCGCTAGAAATTCTCAGGGCCCTAATTCAAACATGCCACCGCGACTTGAACTTATTTACGAAACATGCTGTCAAGATATTGAATATGACCCTCGGTGCAAAGGATATTGACCTGATTGACCAGACTTGCGAGACGGTAAAGCTTACTAAGAACATCAATGGCAAATTTTCTTGCATGATTTTCTGACAGTGCTGTTCAAAGTTTGTTGTTTTTTGTAGTTATCATGATGGATCAACGCTGGGCGTTGATGCTGAATTCACCTCTGATTATGAAACGCTGATTAAGAAATTTGCTGGATTTTGCAATCACACTGAGACGGACGAAGCATTGACATGGCAGTAAGAAATCAAAGAAAAAAGAAAAGCAACCTTTTTTTTTGTTAACTGACAGATCAAAAGAATGAGGTATATCGGTCATCGAGCTATGTACGCCACTGTCACGTCATCTGCCCTGCATGCATCCAACTTTAAGATACAACTTGGCACCATTCTGCCACCACTCATTGCTACTTTGGAAGCTGCAAACAAACCATCTAATGTCCTGGCACAAAGGTAACAAAAGGACGGAAAAAGCAAGAGAGAGCAAGTCGATGTCTAAACGACAAGGATGATTAGTGAAGTCACCGTCGATGTTCGTGTAGCCGATGCACATCCTCCGGAGAAAAATCGAGATTTTGTGGATGTACTAGCAGCAAAGACAGTGTCCAGTCTATTTAACAAAGCAAATGGTGCAGCTATACGCATGGTGTTAAGTCCAATCTTTGGGTAAGTAAAACAGTGATAGTTCACTGTGTGCCAAAAGAGGGGAAAGACAATGATCATTCATAAAATGCTACTTGGTTAGATTTATGGATACGAAAGAGAAATGGTGGCCACCAAATTTCGCGGTTTCGATTATGGAGCTGGTTTTGGAATCCTTGCAGGTAAAAAGTGACGAACAGAGAGGACAAGACGGATCTTTATAAGCTGCTTTTTTTTTAGCCTCAATACCGATATCTTTTGGTATCTGAAGTACTACAACAGTTGGAAAATGCAAAGACAGGCCAGGACAGCTATGTGACGCATAAGCATGGTTCGCTCGTATCGATTTTAGACACGGTATTGAATGCCAATGTTCCTCTTGTTGGCATTTCAGTGCTCGAAGTCCTCAACTCGCTATTTAGCAACTTGATTAAATCGCTTCAGGGCAGCCATTTCCGTGAAAAGGAACCAGATCAGAAAGACGAGGATAGCACATGTGAATATGCTATTCACCAAGGATTGGCTCATAGTATAGGAGGATTGGCGTCACAGACATACTATCAGAACCAACTAAACGACATTATGGGTTATATCGTTGCAAAACTGCGAGCCGGAACCACGTTGGAACATGTGGATGGACTTCCGATTGCGGAATACAGAAGGGTCGCTTTGAAATGTTTGGACTTTGTGGCTACTGCAGGCAAGGAGGTTACAGAGAGAGAAAATGAAGATCAATGTGATGTGTCAGTGAAAAGCTCGCTTGACACATGGATACCAGCCATCGGGCTATTAACCGATAGACGACCAGGTAATCAAGTTAGCTTACTAAACGCTACTTTTCTCGATAGAATGACGTTTAACAAGTGCGTTCTATGTTGGATAGAAACCCGCGTTGATTTTGTCATGACTTTGGTACGATACCTGGACGCCACAGCAGAGCAAGATTTTGCGCTTGAGTAAGTAGGACAAAGAAGTGCTTAATGTTGTACGAATCTAATAATCTGTATTTCCTTTTTTTTTCCCTATCATGTGAAGACCTTTCCCTAGAGTAAGTTTACACCCACTAAACATTTACTTGTGTGAATGTTGAAATCGATTTTGTTTCTTTTTCTTTTTTTATTTTTTAGCATTTGCTCAACCACCATGGAGACGTGGCGTTTGTGAACGCACTTCACGCGACAATTATTGATTGGGCTCAGTTGCCCGACTGCACTGTGGACGATGTGAATGCTTTATTTTCTTTGCTTTCTTCTCTTACGCGTCGATTTGGAGTGGATGGTACCATCAAGGCTGTACCTCTGATTTTCAAGCTACAAAGCTTTGTCAAAGAGGGCGTGATTCAGGAGCCAGCAGCTCAGCGAGCTATTGCTGCTGTTACGGTGGAATGGGTATGGATGGTAGGAAAAATGTACAACATTGAGAGATTGCGTCAATATGCGAGCCGTATACGAGAGGAACGTCTGAAAAATCGAGAATATTCAGTTATTTTCCAGCCCGAGGTTATGGAGACTACGCAGAACGTACACAAGTTGGAAGATCTTGAACCTGACAATAAGACTCTGGTCGAGACACTTCTTGACCGTCACGTAATAGTTGAACTGATGTCGAAGGACGGACCGTTCCGGGATGAGGAAGATACGCATGGCTTGGACCTAGAAAGTAAACTGTACGCAGAATGGGGCTCGGAAGCATTTAGTATGTTCTAGCTATTTTTTTTTGTTAGCTATATACTTACAAGGTATATAGTGAATCACGAACGCTCCTTCCGTATCCGTACCTCCCGTAATTTGGACGATCTTAAGCCCAAATTAGCCACTCCTTGGACGAGCACGGACTTTAATGTACATGTTTATTATAGCTCATTTGTCCTGAACGTTGTGCTAACTCTTCCTTCTTTTCCATCATACAGCGTAGTCACCAAAGTAAAAAGCAGACAATCAAGGTGGAGAATCTCAAAGAAGCTTTAGGTAGGGGAAAAGAAAAGAAAGAAAGCTTGCAATAAGACTATCCCTATCACTGACTTTCTTTCCTTCATTAAATTAGCTGCTCAATCTCCTGAGGCAACAGAATTTGAGACGGATACATTGCAGGTTATGACAACGAGTAGCCTTGCCAAGACGGCTAAGGAACCACGCACTGACATGAGCTCTCTTCTTTCCTCTCTAAGCCTTGGACCGAACCATTCCCAAAGGTAAAGAAACGATGTAAACAAGCAAAGACATTTCTTAATCATCTTTTGTTCTTAGCACCGTGTCTTTGGTAAATCCTCCTTACAAAGGCTAGAGCAAACTAATTCGTCTGAATGACAAGCGTATGAAGAAGTTATTGAGAACGAAATCTTATCTCTCCCTTTTATTTCTTTTTACTTTTTTTTTGATAGTAGGACTTCCCGTTTGCTTAATTGGTATTTGACAGTAATTGCAGATGTATATACAGTAAATCGAGAAAAGAAAAAGGAATAGCTGTGTGAACTCCTTGGGAGATAGACAGGGGGGACTTGGTGTGAAAGCCATGTGTGTATTCTATAATGAACGTGCATGTCCTGTATGCCTTTTGGGATCTGGAGAAATTAAGTGGATCACTACATCTGGCACATGGAAACTACATGGAATCTATCCATGAATATGCCTCTGATTTTCTTGCAATGAAATATGTACTGTTGATCAGCTTAAATTCGCTGCGATCTGTCTGTATTTCGGCCTGCTATTCGAAACAACTGAATCTATAAGAAGCGCGTTCGAAATACTCTGTCTTCCGGTCAAGAAACGTGTGATATCGAAACACAAACCTTTTACCATCAGCACAACATCGTTTGAGTTTTAAAAAAGCGTACCCATTTCATCACCGCGTTTTGTCCTGAATTGTGTGACCCTCACCTCGCCGATTCAACAAAAGAATTGGAACTCCTTTAGAGAGCCATGGATCTGGAGCTGGTGAATGAATTGATCTTTACACGTAAAAACAACTACCCGTGACGACACGTTCATAGCAGCTTATGGAAAAGCAATGGTCTCATGTTCGTTTGTTTAGGGCCATGGACTGAGATCGCCAATGCTAGATTACCTATTCTAAATACCACTTCCGAAGTTGTTGCATTCAAAATCAAGACCACGGCACCCAGACAATATATTGTCCGTCCTAACTGTGGTCTTCTTCATCCCCATAAAAGCATAGAAGTACGAGGTGCGACATGGACGTTTTTCCGTCTCCTATTCATGGATAAATATCCAACTAAAGAAGAAATAATATTGTTTCCTTAGTCATCCGTCAGCCCTTTCCTACAGATCCTCCGGAAGATTATAGATGCAAGGATAAATTTCTGGTTGAAAGTATACGCGTAACGAAAGAGATGGATACCAAGGATATGCAGGGACTGTGGAGTTTTGTGGATACACAGATGCGCCATGCGGTTCAACAACACAAACTACGATGTATGCTTGTCCTACCCGAGGAAACGACCATGGATCAAAAGATCTTTCGACAAGAAAGTGAAGTGGGATGTGAAAAGGTAAGGCAACGTAAAATAAAAAAGCCAATGGAGCAAAATAGATGGATTGAATGGGACGTCATAGGTTGTACGGTCTTCCATCTATACGGAGCAGATCGCTTTCGAGACGGCCATTGAGCATATCAATCAAGATTTGAAAGCATTGCAACGACAAATCGATGAACATGCTACTGCACTGAAGTCCATCGAAGAGTGGAGAACGTCCAATAACCACACCACGACAAAAACTGCAAAAGTGACAAGAAGATATCCATCCTATGTCCTCATCCTCACTGCCATTCTTGCTGGTGTTTTGGCTTACCTACTTCGAAAAGAAATCTGATCCGCTCTAATTATCTATGTTAATTACGAGACATATTATTTGTCTTTATTCTGCTTTTGATTTCCCCTATGCTTCTTTTCCTCTTTCTTCTTTTGTCATCCGTCCATGAAGATGCATGTAGCAATAAATGTACATTGGTATATTTATATTGAAACCGCTCATGGTTTATTCACCTACTATGCTGAATGCATGGACATATCCTTGTTCAGCCTTTTCTTTCTGACTCTTGGGATTTACATGAGCTAGTTTCATCTAAAACTATCAAGATTGAACTAAAGCATATATAAACGAATCCGTCTCAAGGGCCAATTGTTCTAGGTTAAATAACGCAATCCCCGGTCTACGGTTTACCCATTCCATATGAGTAGACATTGTCATGTTCGTCTTTCTATGGCTATCATGCACTCATGTTTTTTAAAATACAACGGAAAGAAAAGGGAACCCAGTAAATGGGATATCACTTGAGGAGAGATAGAGGATCGTGGGAAGAAGATTGATTTTTATTGGTTACCTATATCATATAGGTCATTATAGTGATGCTATGTTCATGGCAAACAGAATCTCTCTCTCTTTCTCTCTCCTTTCCCCCTTTAAGATCGACCCTCTGTTTCATATTTATAGGCTTCGTTCTTCCAGTGGGTAGAAGAGGGTGAATTCCCTTTTTGGGGAAACAGGGTCTGTGTGCTTGTCATTTTAGAGGAAAAAAAAAAGAAAAGGGTAAGTAAGCTTTCTATGAAAGAAGCTTCCTTTTTGTTTTGATACGCATATTATCTTTATTGCCTTTTGCTTCATACACATTTCCACTTGCCGTCTCTACTTGTTCTGTTTGTCTTTTGGGCTTGTCACCCGGGAAAAAGAAAAAAGGGAAAAAAAATCGCTCAACTCCGGCCCCATTCCGTTTGATTTGTTCTCTTTCTCTCTCTCTCCACACCCACTTTCCTTGTTTCCACAAACATAAACACGCACACACACTCTCTTTCTGCTACACAAAAGAACAAATGGCATCCTCATCTAACTACCATTTGCCGGCTTTTGCGGCAATGGCAGGCATTGCACTCGCTGCCTCTGGCTATGTATTGTCTTCCAATACTAGCGAATCGAGACGACGACGACGACGTATCAAGTCGAAACTTATGAAGGGTAAATGATACAAAAACTTATCTCGGAATAAAACAACTCAATGCGTCGAACATAACGCCAGAACGTGATGGCCGATTTATCCTCGGTCTGGTCAACACTGGTAATTCTTGCTTTGTCAATTCCGTACTACAGGCAAGTGTTTCATAAAACGAAAACATGAAAAGTGTCCTTTTGTACTTATCCATGAGGGGGATTACAATGGTAATGTAGGCATTGGCCACGTTGGCGTGTTTGCGATCTTATTTGGTAAGATCGTTTGACATGGACAGATTTCGGATGTTCATTACTTGCTTTTTGCGAAAGTAAAGGCCGAACGCGTGGACGAGCAAGGAGACGATTCTGGCCCGACCGTGCCACCTAATGAATTTATACTGCAGTCCGTCGCCTTTGCATTATATTCCACTATCGAATGTAATCATTTTCTTTTTGGGAGAAAGGAAGGAGCACTGAACGAATTTCTTTTATCTAAATTTTACAGTGTTGAACCGACCTCTTTCTCGACCACGATCCATCACGCCTACTGATATTGTCAAATCATTGGAAAGAAAAACAAATGGAACCATCAATCGTCAACAACAGGTGACGTGCTGTTCTTCTTTTTTTTTCCTTTACATCCATGACTTCCTATTTGCGGATCGGATTGTTTACCTGTGGCTATGATAGGATGCACATGAGTTATTTCAGATTATCTCCAGCGTGCTGACTTCAGAGGAGGAAGAACAATACAGAGAACAAACACCTTCCCTATTGGATGTGAATGCCATTCGAAACATGGCCTCTGAAAACGTAAGAATGTCTACCTTGCCTTATATCCTGGAGAGAAAATATTGGGTTCTTTGACAGCTAAATTCTCCGATAACAACATAGGATCCTGCGGCGCTTGATAATCTGGAGACAGCCTCCATGTCCTCCGTCGGCACAATGGGATCCATGTGGAGTTCCTTTTCGGTGTCAACCGTGGGTGGACAATTACGTCAGCGACCTCGGCGTCCACGAAACCCATTTACCGGGTTGGCAGCATCAAGAATAAGTTGCATGAAATGTGGATACACGGTAATTATCCTCTATTATCGGATTAATTAGCGCATTTTTGACTAAAAGAAATATATTGTCTGTTTTTAGGCACCCATTCGTCATCATACATTTGACAATATTTCACTTACAGTGCCTCAGACAGTATGGATCCAAGAGAAAGAGAAAGAAAAACAGCCGGGATTCGGATGATGATTTCTAATACCAGTTTAGCTTAGTTGCACGTTGGAAAGCTGCCTTAGTACATA
This sequence comes from Apophysomyces variabilis, assembly GCA_002749535.1. Lineage (NCBI taxonomy): Eukaryota > Fungi > Mucoromycota > Mucoromycetes > Mucorales > Mucoraceae > Apophysomyces > Apophysomyces variabilis. Next base: position 80,266 of record MZZL01000025.1, read on the forward strand.
CACAAAAGTGGATGTCTTGACGGACTTTCAGTGTCGGAAATGCACCTTGATGGCTACGCTTGAAGCATTAACACATGAATTGACGTTAGCAGTAGAACGAACTGCTGGGACCACAGAACATGCCGACGCCAAGAAGTTGGAAGAACAGATACAACAAGTGAAAGATGCTATAAAACACAATGTGGAAATGTCACTGGTACGTACAAGGTTTAACCTTTCTTCTGGTTGTGGTCTTAATGAAATGTGAATTATTTGTCATAGCCTGGGATACCATTGACGGCTCCAAAAACCGTGTCATGTACAACGAAGCAGACGATGTTTGCCAATCCGCCAAAGTCACTGTGTCTGCATTTGTCACGATCCGTTTATCATCCTTCAGGGTATGTTCAGAAGAATCATTGCAATGTTCATTTTCCAGAGTATTTGGATCTTGCACCCTACACTACGAACGGGTTTCTGAATGCAAGCGATCCCGCCACAGCTCTCAGCTCACCGCCATCTGTTCATGTTACCCCACAACAAACACGTACCAGCCGCACGAGTCTTGTTTATCTTCGTAACATGGCGGGAGGGAATCGTTTCGTACACGGACGTGATGGTTTGAATGTAGCCTTGGCTTCCAAAGATGAAGACGATCAACGGCCGATCCAAAATGCGCTTCCATCTTTGACACTGCCAGTTGTACGGGCTATTCAATATCGTCTTACCGCAGTGATTGTACATTACGGCAACCATGATTCTGGCCATTTCATTACTTATAGACGAAAGAAGTTACCAACCGGATACGATGTTAGGCCTCCCCTTGGCGAAAGCGGACCGCGTGCTCCTTCTAAATTTTGGCAGTGCAGCGATGAAGCTATCAGCGAAGTGGACATCGACACGGTGCTTTCTAGCGAAGCATACATGCTATTTTACGAAAGAGACGTATAGATATCAAATATATTATATATGTATACAGGGAATGCCATCAGTTACGAACCCAGGACTGTGAAAAAGAAAGAAAAAAAAAGACAAGCATATTACAGAATACCAAAATGGTCATATAAAGGAAGAAAAAAGCGTCGATTTGCTATCGAAGGAAAATCAGTTTTTGGATGATAAATTGGAAACTGCTGTGATTTTTTCTTTATTATTTGCAAACATTAAAAGGAAGTGGAATATCAGAGAGGAGGAGCGTCCTCTAATTCTCATGCTCCACTGTAATTAAAAATTGACATGTCGCAGGAAAAACCTGCCACCTTATTGTCTTCCCGATATAATTCCACAAATTATCAAGCGACCCTTCCCTAAAAATGACAACTTTCACCCGTTGGATTGTATATGAACAACACCTGAAAAATGCCCTAGGGTTGATGAACAAATGACCGCATTGATGGCCAATCACACAACACCGTACCCTTCACTGCAGTTCTTGATACCATTACGGTAAATATAGCAGCTATTTTCCATATATTGTCCGAGAAGTAGAGCGCTTGGGATATATCAGCATTGGCTGAAGTTATTCTGGCGACAATTATCACTTAGGTTCGACGACGTGTCAACTGTTACGGACAAATGCGTCAAGGAGCGTTTTCGGTTAAACAACTGTGTATGCTTCCAGTAAAGCTTGTTTTGACCCTTTCCTAAAGAATCTGAAGATGCAGCTATTCTGTTGTCTTGTAGGGTTATAGTTTATTTCATTGCTCTTTCTTTTATACAAAATAAAGGTGCTTGGCATGAGACACGCTATAGGGAGCAAGTACATGCTTTCCCTTAAGTGGAAGATGAAACAATCGGGCACAAGACAAAACAATAGGGAATATGTTGGCGTCTTTTGAGTACGTCAGCTGTACGACTCGCATTACGCGCCCACATGGTCTAGGAAGAGCAGCGCTACGAGTAGCATCCATATGCGTTCCGCAAAATTTAAACGAGAAATGCTCCCGGCTCCAGTTATTATTGACGGCCATATATGATATCGTTGTCCCTGTAGCGACCTGCGGTCAAACACTTGGTAAGGTAGCAGCTGCTGGCCATGCTATACAAAAGCATGACAACATCCCCCCCCGGAGAGATCATAGAAAGATGATGCCGAACTACTCCGATAATATCTTGTGCAGCACTGTAGTTTCGTCATCAAGTTAATCCAAATCATACATATGCTACGCGAGAATGAAATTGGGATACACGATTGGTCGATCAACATCCACTATGGGAAAGGGTTCCTGATGAACTATCTTTTATTCTCTTTGTCGATATAAAAGCTTATGCAAGTCAAGCTACGAATGTGTGTATCATGATATATTGACAGCCCAACAATATAAGTCGTCATCTTAAATTGTAGAAATAGTGAAGAGCACGGCTTACAAAGTAAAAACCTGGCAGTCAGAAAACGCTAAACGCAAACGTAGAGACCCCCACGCCCCGACAATGCAAACAAGCGACTCCATACCGACCATTAAAAAGACTAGGAAATAATAACGCCCGTTTCATTTATGTACATACTTCTGCTGTCGTTACGTTTTGTTCTCTTTTCTTGATTGGCTTTTTCCGTTGCTTTATCGTACATTGCTGCTTCACCGTACTTTTTATTCACCTTTTTTCTTTCCGCTTTGGATCCCTTTTTTTCACCCTTCATATTGCTGCCTCCGTTACATATCCTTGTCCCTTTTAAGCTTTCCCTATGCGAGACGCTGTTGATGGTACCATGAGCTTATTTTAATCTATCTGTGGATTTTCCATGCTAACTGTACATAAATCCGATGCAATCAGGCTTGTATGAGCGTCATTATCAATCAATACAAAGAGTTGTTCATTATATACAACGGTCGGTGAATTGAACGATAATATAGCAATTTCCATAACAACAGCTAGTTAATGCGTTTTTATTACTAGCCATTTTGGGAATGGCTGTTTTGCTGCTTTATCAAAGAACATCAAATGCTACAATTCGCTTAACGGCTTCCTTGTGCAGTTCTCCAGGTCGCAAGTTCCCTTTGGGATCACGGAGTCTTCCGCGTAACTCTCTATTGCAGTACACATTGTCTGATATCTAGTTTACGTTTTCGGTTGCTGTTCATATTCTAGCCGCCATAGCACATGTAGCTAGTTAACTCTTTTTTTTTCTGCCTCTGACCATATGCAAATGCTTCAACCTTCTTTATTCGGTTTTCTTTCTGAAAAGGGAAAGTTGTATAGATCCCGGCCTAATGCATGTTGTTTGATTTGCCTATCAGTATGGGAAATGATTCCTGATGTACTATTTTTCATTAAGTAAAAAGTAGTACGTTAGGAACCAAAGTTTCCGAGTTTGCTGCAGAATGCAACATTGGTTCCCAATGGACTATTTTTTACTTAATAGAAAATAGTACATCAGAAACCAGAAATAACTCAATAGGAACTGATGAAGACCAGAAGGAAAACCCACGTTTCCCATAGTGGTATAATATGCATGCGATTGAAACTTCAGGGATTCTGTTTATGATAACTAAGATTACATTGCTGCAGGGTGTTACTGCAGGTATTCTTTACGTCAGAGTTTTTTCTCAGGGGGGCAAAGAGCGTGAAAAGAATGGGAATTGTGATCGTATGTGCTGCTATGTAGATGTATACCCACATATTATCTGTTTCTCCTGCTCTTCACTGCTATTGGACACTGTACTCTCTGGCATTCCGGCACTAACTAGCTTCAGTATTAGCGGAACCAAACTTGTACAAGGAAAAGGGGCAAGAGACAGTTCTTGTACCAGTTCTCTTGCTGCAAGTGGGCGCAAAGGTCGCTGAAAAAGGCCAATAGCAACGACAGCTCACACTTTGAGATGCATACATTAGTTCCTGGTGCTTAAACAACTGTATCCTGGACGTACCGCGAAAAATTCAAAAAATGCTTAAATACGTCCGTACTACATCTCTTTCTTCAAGACTACAGGCAACCAAGCATATTTAATCGTCTGTTTCTACTTTGGTTCAAGAACTGATATCCATAATGTACATCAAGTCCATTGTCTTAACGGGAATCTTTACTCTTTTCTCTGTGGGGTTCTGCGAACCAGTCGACTACTGTCACAAGATGGGTCAGTTTGGATGTATCTGTCAGGCGGATCACAGTCAAAACTGCAGGACGTGGTCCGATTGCAACAAATGGATTGGCTGGGATAGATGTTGCAAAGATGGCACTTGTGTCTACGGCTCGTCTTTCAGATCCTGGAGCGGCGCTTGCGGCGACTATGGTGAAGGTTGTCCCGGATACGACTTTGACTTCTATCCGACATATCCAGGAGAAAATGGCGGAAACTATATCAAGTTCGATGACACGTGGGATTCGTTCACTAACGACTTTAACTACGGCGGTGTTTATCCCAACGGCACAGAAGTCCCTGAAAAAACATCGGGCTCATTGGAAGCCGGCAAAGTCTATTCTTCGTACAAAAAAGGCGTTATGTGTCTGCAAAAGAAGGGTGACTCTGTGAAGCGAGTTCTATTCTTGCCTTCTGTACCTTGGAACCGATTTTCGCCGCAAAAGCTGTCCTTCTTTTATCAAAAGTATAACTCTGTTTATCCTGCTAATCCCAACATGGAATTACTGGTACCCAAGTGCTATACCATGCCAGAGGTTCGGGAGTGTTATGATGCAGCCTCCTCTAGCTATTTGGAGAGAGTTATCCCAGAAATCAAGGCTGAAATAGCAAAATCTCCATATCCGGAATGCAAGAATGCTTTTAGTTGGCTTTAATTGATACAGAGATACATCAACAATCTATAAAACGACCATTTGGGAGAAAAATAAAACGAAGATTATAATTGGCTATATCATAAGAAACGCAATTCATGCTACAGTAGCTTGTTTATGGGAGAGCTTCATTTTGCTTTCTTCTACTCAGAATAACGTACTATTTCTATACAATGGGGGGAGGGTTATATATGATTTTTATGGAATAATGGTGAGTATTTGTGATTAGATAGTTGTGCTCTGAATGTAAGCCCAGCAAGGCTGATCGATCTATTCCTCCTCTGCAATTGCAACATCTGACTTGGTTCTTTTAAGCAAGGGTCTGATTCTTCTTTCTAATCAATTCCTCCTCTGTTAATATGTTCTAATGCGTATGGGTGCTTTCGGGTATATCATTGTCATTGATTGTAAATGATCCATCGAGTTCGCAACTTTGGTCTTTAATATCCGCAACCGCAGTTATGTTCAAATTACAGCAAAACTGTCTACCTACAACTTCTTATAATTTCTTTTTCTGGTTAATCAACGTTATAAGAAGGTTAACGTCTGAAGGTCGCTGACCGCTCCCTCATTACTGCTGTTGAAATTGGTGAAACAAACAACGTTAGTACTTTTTCTATGATGTTATTCATTTGAAATGGTTGAAAATTATGGGAATTTAGGAGACACTATCAGTCAGAAACTGTTTATGTAGATCTTATGAAGGATTGTCTAAGAAATTTGTTGCATATGAAGTTAAGTCTAAGATCTGCTGTGTCCATCCATACACTGGGGTGCAAAAAACAGAGAATGCAGGTCGTTGAAAGGATTAATGCGGTTTAACGTGGCTGTAATGTCTTATCTGATGAGAAAAAGAGACAAGCAATATACGCGAGACTCAATGTAGGATGATGTTTATTCAAATAAAAACGTTTCTCTTTTATACTAAAATATCTGTGGGTCTAGATGGACAGGACTGTGATTATGGACTGTGCTCTGTATTAAGTGATTTGTAATTGCTTTCTATAATGGAGAGACTTCTCCGTAGCGGATCATAGAAGCTCGGCATTGTTCATTGTATTAAGGAACTGAGTTAAGATTGCTTAATCCTGTATTATATAAGTCCGTGTTTAAAAGTCCATCTTCCCTATTTAGACATAATCGGAGTAATGAGAGTATCCATTATAGCTATGGATACGACAGTGGCAGCACCATAATTAAGAAATAAAAGCGTCATTGATCTTAGAACGTAAGGTTGTATCGCATAGAAACCTTCAAGGTAGCAACTGTGCTACATGCAATAACGACACATGTCAAATTCGACTGAGAAGGTTTATTTTCTATTGGCTTCATCCGTCAAGCTTGCACAAGCATATTTTTCATCCCGTTTGGCTCAAGGTTGAAGATTTCGCTCCCATGTAACCAACATATGCCTTATCTGGAACAGGTTTATATGATAGTTATGATGCTGCTCCAGATAAGAACGGAGTAGCTCGATCATCTCCACCGGGGACTTCGTGGTGAGTCATGATAATGTTTTTGTATAGCATGAGTAGCCACAGCGGCCTTGCTGATCGTTCCGCGACAGATCGCAGCAAAACAGTGATATTTCATATTGTCTTTGATATCAACAAGAACAGAGAATCTTCTCGCTCGACCTTTGTGGCGCGGATGTGGATGCTACTCATGCTGCTGCTCTTGCTCAACAGTGGGGGCGCGTAATGCGAGTCGTACAGGTGACGTACTAAGAACATGCCAACGTATTTTCTATTGTTTTCTCTTATGCTGCTCATTTTATCTTGTACGCATGACATGCAGCCATATACCCCCTTCAGTCAGCTAACTGTTTCCATGATTCGCTGTACAGCATGATACTGTACATTGGATTCCGAAGTTTTGTAGTCATAACTGTCTGGAGGCCTCTCAGTCCAATACTACCCAGTTGTGGTAGTGGTCACAGAAAGAAATTCCAAGTCGCCAACTTGCTTTGTGCTCTCGACGTTAGGCTCTTGTTTTATGACCATTAAACCAGTATAAAATAAGAAAACGCAAGACTATATATTGTAACTACAAGTGTATCTTTGGTGCTTGTTGCACGGCTATATTAAGTGGATAGATACACTAGTATTATTGGTCATTTAAATCTGACATTACCACAACAGCTTTTATACCTTGCACATTCTGCACCAAACAAAGCTGCTTTAAAACTTCCAAGTACCTGAACCATAAGTCATGAAATAAAAAGTCAGTTCGCTACAAATCATATTAGAATAATCGATCTTCTTTGCGTTGAACTTTATATGTGCTATACCTCGGATGCCTGAACTATAGAAAAAAAGAGTGACAATCCTAAAAGGCAACATTCTCATGGCGTTGACATTGCTAGAACAGCTTACTTGATTACAAACATCTCTTTGGAAATTGGTAATGAGGAAATGCTTCTCATTCCCCCATAATAATAAATTAGTAGAACACAAAGCAAAGTTCATCTTGGTTAGCTATAAATGAGTGAAATCGTTAAAGTTAATTTTGATATAAAACAGTTTTTAAACTGTGACGACCATATTTCCTATAAAAAATATACTTTTTTGAACATAACTATCCTATATAAAGCTTTCTACTTCTTTATTTTTTCTATTTTCTTTCTAATTTGATTAGGTCCAGTTTTTTAGTTCCTTGGTTTTTTAGTTCTTTTCAGTTTGGTTTAGTTCAGTTTCAACAAAGAACTGAGAAGAACTAAACTAGGGCTTGAAATGGGCAGGCCTTAACCAGTCAGGTCATAACTGGGCTAGATTAAGATATTGACCTATGGCCTGCTAGGCTAGGCCAAGATCTTAACCTGGAGCCTGGCACACTAGGCCTATTACACTAAGATGAGCCCATTGACCTGTAGGCCAAGTTGGGCAGGCCATATCTGGCAGATCAATTTTATGGCCCAGATACCAGTCCACTGAGGCCCACCCAGTGTAAAGGCATAGATTATTTTGAGCAGTAATAAGGGTTGTTGATCGGTAAAGTGAATAAAGCAATTCTTGATCGTCTTTTAAAAGTGAGCACCAGGTGTGTATTTCGGTTAAACACCAAAACCAGAAGTGAGTTGCAATAAAAAAAAAGATGAAGGTAACAAAGAGCTTTACATGCTACTAAGTAGAAAGCAAAAAATGCTTCATTAGTAGATTCTATTAAGGAAAATACCTAAGATATTATTTAGATCGTTAAATAAATTGTCAAAATGGATCGTCAGTATAGATCATAAAATTAGTGTTCCGCAAAAGAACCGAAGAACCGAAGAATCGGAGCCATTTTTCACTTAGACTAATTAGCACAATTCTGAATCAGATCCAGTTTATTCAAAAGAAAAGGATGAGCAAGATTCTAAAAGCATTAACTGTTTTATAACATGTGGGTCTAGTCGATTATGTGTGTAGAGAAGTAAAAGGCGCGATGCTGAAAAGCATCGTTCAGATGGCGTTGACGTTGCTGGAACAGCTAAATATTGTGCCGTCATGTTAGCAAGATTTGGCCATCGATGCGACTGCATCTGCCAGTATACCAATTCCAAGGCTTTGTTACCTCCTGTAGTAGGAGCGCAGATTTTCTCTGAAATGTAATCAGCTAGCTCGTCTGACGTATTCGGCATTCCGTACAAGTCATAAAGCTCCTTCATCTTTTCGTCAACCACAGCTTCGGCCTCTCCTCTTTTCGGAAAACTGGACCAAGTGTCCTTCACCATGTTCTGGCTAAGGACCTGCCATTCTTCCTCCCAACCACTTCGATACCACCATGAGAACTTCATACGTGGGTCCATTGCGGTGGCAACTGCGTAGATGTGCGTATTATCCGTTTTGCAGTAATACTTTTGCAGCTTTTTTAATCCAATCCCGGCAGCGTTTCGCAATTCCGTGTAGTTCTGAGTATCAGCTGCGAAATCTTCCAGCGAGTCCATGAGCTTATTGTAAAATAAGATGCTTGTATTGATTGTCGCATGGGATTTGCTTGCAGAAAGACGTTCGGTCACGACATCAAACATATGGAGCAGATTCTTCACTTGATCAATGCATGTCCACTCGTGGTCCGTAAGTTTATAGTGATTCAGCTCTGGCAAACTGGAACACATTGCCATATAAGCATCCTTCAATACTATCGCACGAGCAAGCATTTGGAACGTCGAATTCCAACGGGTACGAACGTCGCTTATAAGTATGAGGTCGGGGCACTTTTCATTCAATTGAATACGCTTGAATTTTTCAATCCGTTGGGGTGAGGATCTGGTAAGTAGTTATTTAGCGAAGACGAAAAATGAATGCGCGTTTTTACCTTATCTTGTTAATGCCTTTTCGCAGTTTAATGATGACATTTGTCTCCATGAATTCGCGTTCATTATCAAGTTCGTCCCCAGTTTCTGGTGCTTGTGCTGATAGGCCGATCTTCAGTATGTCTTGGACAGTCAAGTTAATAATATGACCCAAGCAAGGTATATGATGCAACTCTGCTCGGAAAGGCTAGTTTTGCAAGAGATTATAAGTATACAGGAATTATATGATTAATCTAATTACCCATTCATTTTCTATAGCGCGTGTTTCTATGACCTGTGTCATCTTTAGCATGTTTGACGCATTATCGCTGGTTATAGTAAAGAGATTTTCGCACAGATCAAACTCTTTAAGGATTGTTAAGAATGCTTCCGCCAGATTTTCTCCAGTATGTGGACCGTTCAAAGGCTCAAAGCCCAATCGTAATTCTTGCATCGTCCAAGTTGATGTGGAAATCCAATGACTTGTAACCCCAAGGAATTCTTGACGAAAAGGACTTGTCCAAGAGTCAATGGTACAGGATATCATTGGTACTTTGCTCAACAAAGCGGCAACCTTGTCCTTATAACGGAAATACTGCTCTCTGGTCTATTTCTCTGTAAGTTAAACATGTATGGATAAGATGGAAATAAAAAACCTTTTTGGCAACTGTGTCTGCCGACGGAAGCTTCACCGAATCAACCGTTGGTGCTGACTGTGCCATTTCAAGTAATCTGTGTAGTTCCTCGTTTTCACTGATATTGAATGGTAGCTTAGCCTTCACAAGGAATTTGACAAATTGCTCATGAAACTGCACTTTGTCAAAAGTTCGAGGTCGTTTTGTGCCAATTAGAAACTTGTCGAGAGCACCAAGAACCCATTTATTTTTGCCTGCATGAGGGCCATGATCCTTGGTGACATCGTGCTTGACGCGTAAATGTTTAAGTAGTCCAGATGTGCATGACTGGTTTGCTGCAAAATGCTTGCCACCACATCTAGGAAGAAGGCATCGAATCCGGCTTTTCCCATCTTTATCAACGAACTGCTCGCCATACTTGAATTTTAAAATCCAACTACCCTTGGCCTCGTCATTATCAATGTCAGTTGAAACAGATTCTTGAGCCTGTGTATCCAGCATGAAGGATCCAGATTCTCCTAGGTCAGTGCCTGAAGCCATAGAGTCTAGCGACATCACAGATGACTCTCGTGCTATCGACATACGTTCTGTCATTGCCTGCTGACAAAGGTTAATCGAGACAGGGTACAATAAACGATAGCAATTTTACCCTATTTGAGAGAGCACCTCAAGGATCTCTGGAAGATTTACCACGTTCAAAAACCATTATAAGTGTCTAAAAATCGTATTGAAAAAGATATTGACTTTTTATTGTAGGAGACTTCTCAGTAATTTATACTATTTGTCAATTTGGCATTTTGACAATTAAAGTACTTAAAAGGTTGACAGCTTTGCTTATAACGATAATATAGCCTGTCTTTCTAAAAGAGGAGCAAGGCTGATGATCTCATTGAACAGATCCTACAGCTATCCATTTTGGGTAACTTCTATGGCCTTTTGCTGCTACTGCGCGAAGCCAAAATAGGGATACAATATGTACGTCATTTCACTTACCATGTCCAGCGCATACCATTTGCCAAATTTACGACCATCTCCATAGAAATTCATTAATGATAAAATGCTCATTTCACCATCTGAATAAATTAGTAGAGCGCAAAACCAAGGCTCATCTTAGCCAACTGAAATGAGTAAAATTAGGGTTCACCACAAGTCGAGTTGACTCGAGTCAAGCATTAACTCGAGTTGACTTGACTTGAATAAACTTTTAACTCGAGTTGACTCGAGTCAAGTGGAACATTATTTAAGCGAAAAGAGATCTTAAGAGCATATATAACAATGCAGCATTGGGAAATTACATTAACCGATTTTGACCTGCAGAAATGCGCACGAAGTTTCAACTACGTTTCTAATTTTGGTTCAGTTGAATGGAAAGGTTTAAGCGCGGTGTTGTGTAAGTTTTAGACGTTTTTATTGGGATTGCCGTAATGGAGTGATTGCATATAAGGTCTGTCTTAAAAGTAATGCGAGCCATAGACAAGAGTAAAAAAACTTCCGTTATTGCTTCTAATATATAGAGATGAGGCATGCTTTGTCAAGTTTTTAAGGAAGGCAAGAGTGAAGCAAGAATAGGGAAAAGAAAAAGCACAAACGTTCAGCGAAGAAAAGACGTCATCGCTCTGACACATAAAAAAGACGTGTTGTGAAAAAAAAGTTCCGTTCTCTTTCATGGCACGGAATGTTTCAAGGCGGGCGAAAGATGGGTTTATTATATATATATATGAGTTACTGAGTATTCTCTAGGAAAGCGATCGCCGCCACGAATCGCTCAATACCAGCTCCTTAACAGTGTCAGGGTTTAGACGATTACGCCCAAAGGGAACGAAAAACTTCGCCTGCGAAAAACAACGCTCCGACGGTACTGAAGACGCCGGAATAGCCAAATACCGTCTTGCCATCTGCGCTAAAGACGCCCACTCAATGCTGCGATGCTTCCAATACTCGAGAACATCCATGTCATCAGTGCTTGTACTTTCTGCAAGGTACACCTCAAGCTCATCTTTCGATCGCTTTGTGTGGAATAGTTTGAATGTGTCAGGGACCAGCTGTTGCGAATTGCTACTTGGCTCCTGAGACTTGAAGTGATTGTTCCAGACCTGGCGCACTTGACGCATAGACGATGCAATGTATTCTTCCTCCCAGCCGTTCTCCTTCCAGTGTTCGTCCTTTGTTCTAGGATCCATCACCGTACTGATAGCATACAGTGCTGCCTCAGTCTTGGAGTAATACTTGCACATCTTCTCAAAGGCAAGTTTGGTGCCATTACGTAACATTGGGCTCTACATAACAATGAAGTACACGAATTAACGATAAAACTCCTTGTACATTCAATAGAAATTCCTTACCACAGTTAGGCTTTTTTCTGCATAATCATCCACATGATCGAACAGCTTGTTATATGCGAGGATGGTGTAATTGATAGATGGGTAATGCGAAGCGGACAAAAGCTTGGTGAAATATTCAAACGGTTTTAGGAATTCCCGGAGCTCTTGCATATGTTCCCAATCACTAGGAGAAAGCGCAAACTGTTGAAGCTCGTTGAGAAGTAAGCTGCACATAGAGTCGTAAGCATGTCGAAGTTCTAATGCTGTCTCAATCATCTTCAGTGTTGAGTTCCATCGAATTCTAACGTCAACGGTCAGTTCCATTTTGCTGTTTCCATTTGCATTGTCACCATTATTCATGCGAACACATCTATGGAACAGTTCACGCCGTTGAGAAGATGAGCGCATTTTCACAATTCCTTTTCTGAGACGATTCAGAATTTCACCTACACATAATTGAAAAGGACGGTAAGGAAACAGTTTGGCTTTGGTGGGAATAAACTTACCGATGGGATTATCTCCTTCATGAACAGGCCTGCCTGTGTTAAATGCAGCATCACTTTCACCGTCAACTGGAGCTTCCGCCTTTAATCCATCCTTGATTATTGTCTGCACAACCAGGTTGATAATGTGTCCGATACATGGTACATGGTTTTCTGCCGCATCGAAAATATTCTGACCAAGTCGTTGCTCTATTTCTCTTGCCATGGCAAGCATCGTAGACGCATTGTCTGTCGTGATGAAGAACGATTTTGATTTTGTATGCATGTGATCAAGAACCTTCAAAAACACATCTGCCAAATTTGATGCAGAGTGGGTGCCCTGAATTGGTTCAAATCCAATCACAATAGACTTCTGCTTCCAATCGCTAGTAATCCAATGTGCCGTAATACTGAGAAAGGCAACAAGGTAATCGTTAGTCCATACATCCAGAGTATAGCTGATATATGGTTCTTCATCCAACATTGCGATCACCCGATCCTCCATCATGTCAAAGTATTTTGTCAGATCACGACGAGCCGTGGATGGACTAGGCAAAGTAAGAGCAGATTCAGAGGGTGCACATCGAGCAAGGTATAATAGCTGCTGAAGTGTGGAACGATTTGACGATGACAATGGAGAGGCCGTTGCTATCATATCCTCTAGCAAAAGTTGACGAAACACTTTCGTATGGAACTTGGTAGCTTGTTGGTTGATGGATTGCAACATAGTGTCGATTCTCATCACTGAACTATGACGGCCTTCGCAAGGAGTATCTTCGTTGACCTTGTGCTTATTCTTCAGATGTCTGATCACGTTGGAAGTGGTTCCGCCAATATATTCAATGGCGTAATCACATAGGCTGCCGTTGGAGAACTTAAACTGGCAGCGGATCTTGTTCTCTTTCCTGTCAACGATCGCCCATCCATTTGCGTAGATCCAGCTAGAGTTGGTCTTCCTTTTCTTCTCTGGTTGAGAACTAGCATCAACTGATGCCAAAGATTCACCAGCAACGGATTCTTGAGTAATAGACTCGGTTTCAGTATTATCTTCCAAGACCAGAGACATGGATGATTCTGCACGATGAAGCAATGGCGAGGATCTGATATTCATATCAATATCTTTAGCATACTATAAGGTAAGATTACAGAATGGTAAGGATCATGTAGAACGTATAGATAAAGCAATGTACCTGGGCGCTAGAAGAACCTTGGGTAAATGTAGAAGACTGAGATTGAAAGTTCATAATGAATAAAAAGGATGAAGATAAATACGATTGATCGCAGTGAATGATATAAACATCTTTTTAACCAGCCTGTATTTATATCTTTTGCTATCAATTGCTGACATTAATTCTTATGCAAAAGATCGGTTAATACAGTAAGATCTTAGGCTTAATAAGACACCGATTGTCTAATGGAAGTTAAATCATTTAGGAAATGATTCATTGCCAGAAAGGAGTTAATCATATACTGAGAAGTTAATGCCTCAGCATAAAATTTAATCACCAGCAGAGAACAATAACTTCAGCCTGCTGTCTTTCAATCGATCATGAATAACACTTTCATACTTCAACAAGAAGTTAAATTCCTCAGCATAAAAGTGATTACTTCAGCCCGCTGTCTTTGAATCATGATAAAGTAAGTACAATCAAACTGTATTACTAAAGCGACAAACTAACTTTGTACTCTTAAAGCTTATACAGTACAGACTTACCTTTGAGGCTAGTTATGACGGTCACTGATGAGAAAACTTTTGCAAAGTGGTGGACGAGCACTTTCTGGCTTTTACCACTGTCCATTCTATAGCCTTTTTACGCACCATTACTCATTCCATTTCCTGATGCACCCAGAGAGAAACAGATTGCGCCATTCAAATGCATCAGACTAGTTAAATTTTCAATCAGCTAGATGCAGTATATACTGCCAGAACGAATAACTTTATCCGTTTCTTTTTTTTTTACGTTTGACTACAAGTTCTTTGCCATTCCCAATTGACGCTCATTCTATGCTTTCCCTTTTCGTAAAAAAAAATCCGACCACTCAACTCTTTCATACTTGCACAAAATATCGGCAGTGCATAAACGCGCGCACATTACCAAATCCCATTTCAATAAAACCTTCGACATTATACACACCTTATTGCTTAACCAGTAGTTGTGTCATTGCACATCTGTTTTAAGATCATCGATAGTTACAACTAATTACTACAATATCATACAATAAAATCTGTTTGCTTGTTAAACTAAACTGATGACAATATCTTCATTCTTTTATTCAGAACTGAAATGAGAATAATATAGTCTATTACTTTAGTTAATAAACCTTGTAGTTACCCTCTCTTTTTACTACTAAATAAACAATTTAACTCAAGTCAACTTAAGTCATTTTTTTTGCACTAACTCGAATTAACTTGAGTCAAAAATAATTCAAGTCAAGTCAACTTGACTTAAGTTTTATATTAACTCAAGTTAGCTAAACTTGAGTCAACTTAACTTGAGTTATTAACTCACAAGTTAAATGGTAAACTTTAAAATTAACTTGAGTCAAAAGTTTATTTAAATCAAGTCAACTCAAGTTAATGCTTGACTTGAGTTAACTCGACTTGTGGTAAACCTTAGAAATCACTATATAATTATTTTATTAGATGAAATGATAACATTATATGAACTGTTTATTGATTAAGCAATAGCTCAAATGCACTATTACATTTTTACTGGCTGGCTCTTGCACTATATGCAAATGCTATTCATCCATACCACCCCGAACACTTCAGGCCCGCCTATATATATATAATATTTTCTAATTAATTCTGCTAGTTTTCAACTTTTTTTTAACATAAATTACAAACCTAATAGTGGTTTGTATATTTTTAGTTGGGCACCTTTTCAACGCAAGCCTTGCTAGCTCAATCGGCAGAGCGTGAGACTCTTAATCTCAAGGTTGGGGGTTCGACCCCCCCGTAGGGCTTACTTTTTTGCACCTCCTTTACAAAATATCTTGTACGATATTCTTGTTGTGCACAAGAATTTTTTTTTCCAGGCATCAGTCAAACCCACTAAGGATCAAGCGCACCAGTGATAAGAAAAGAAATAGAGCGTGGAATAAATGAAATTCTTTATTGCTCAACAAATCTATGAGTATTTTATATTCTAGAATTGGCTATAACAATATTGAGACCGTCCAGCATTCTAGAAGGCAAATAGGAACAGACAAGACATTGTGCAATAATTTTACATAGTATGGCCTTACTGGAAGTTTTGCTGTTTTATGATGAAGAGGCTACCTATCTGTTGACGAACTGCTAGTGTACAACAACGTGAATGTTTCGGGGTTTGGAAGCAGTAAGGGAGCTAAGTACATTTTCTCAGTGACACTTAAAGAATGGCTTAATTCTTCACGTGGCAATCCGCACGGTCTTTCCTTGTGCTTTACCCATGGCGATAACTCATTGCTTTGAAGAAACAACGTTTTCGCGGCTAACATATTGCGATCGTTGCAAAAAGCTGCTATGGGGAATTACACGGCAAGGCATACGTTGCTCTGGTAAAAGCGTTTTGCACGTTTAGCTGGTTAGTTTACTTCTTAAGCCTCTGAACTTTTTAGCATGCGGTTATATATGTCATGACGGTTGCAAGTCCGAAGCACCCGGATGCCCAAAGTTTAAAGAAGTACCAGCCTACTCTGCAGCTGCCTCATCGCTCCAAGTACTCGAACAGCAGCATAATTCTGTCAAGCAAACGATCGCGTCTAAATCCATCGATCCCTTGACAAAGCTGCATCGTCTGGCCACCTCCGAACAATTTCACAACACTCTCGTCGCTGCCGCTATTCACGCAGACGATGATACCAAGCCAGTTAATGAATATCTCGCCAATCAACCACCGTTGAATCCTCAGCTAACGACAAAGAATTTTACCCGATTCGTTGCGCGTTGTGGCCCTTTGTTTGCCTTTCGAGATTCAATTATTCTTCTCTTAAGTTGGGAAAAGCCAGTAGATACGTTAATAGCTATGGTGATCTACTGCATGATATGTGGGTTATTTTCTTTTCCGCTTTTAAGCACAACACGCTTACGCCACACTTGCTAGGTCTTTATCCAAAGTTAATTGTATTTGCTCCTCAGCTGGTTCTACTCAACATCATTATGGAAGGATATTACAAAAGATATGGTTATAATCCTACGCCATCACCTGCAGCTAAAAACGCCTCTCAACCTCTGATAAAGCAAGCGCCGAGACCAAAACCATCACGATCCACATCTTCCATCCAGCAAAACAACCAAGAATCGACCAAACGCGGCGCATTTGCTTTTAGTTTTGCTTCCGCTTTGTTTCCTTCCGATGAATCTTCGCCAGAATATTTACGGAACCTCCAAAATTTGCAGAATATGATGGGCGAGACCAGCGATTTGTATGATGCCGTTGCCGCTCAATCACACCTCTTTGACTGGTCAAACGAAGAAGAGACATTACGCTTACTTCAGCTTCTTTTACTATCAACGTTCGTACTTTCGATCAGTATCTGGTTTGTTCCATTGAATATAGTATTCCTGGTCGGCGGTGTATCAGTGTTCTTGAGCAACACTCGGTTTGTCAAATACGTTGCCAAAGAGTTGCTACCGTCCCTTCTTGAATACAGCCAGAGTCAAATGGATACAGTTCTGGAAAAATACCATGATTTTGAACAACAGTTACAAGACCATGACCGAATCCAGGAGATTTCGCTTTATGAAAATCAACGGTGGCGCCCTGGTCGCGGGTTTGCCTCCAAGGTACAATCGAAGGAGGATAGGCAATATTTGGTCTTTCTTGTCCCTTATTGTTACAAATAGATGGATTCAGGCGAGCGTGCTGCATGGTCAGATATGTTGGGAATAGCACGTCTGCGTCCGAAAGAAATTATCCCACCACCAAAAGGATACCGCTGGACAGAAGACAGCTGGAGGTTAGATACTACTGGACCTTGGGTGGATGATATACTTGGAATAGGTAATTGGACTGGTTGCTACTCGTGTGAACTTCATTGCTAAAGGTTGCTTATTTCCAGAGGTATTCAGTTAATCTAGGTTTTAATCTGTTCTCAGTAAGAACAACTAACACTTCGCGTATTAGCATCTCGTGACACTAGAAGAAGACGGTTGGCTTTATACTGACAACAATTGGGAGGAACTAAAAATGGGTGTGACGGAGGGTAACACCCGTCCGGACTCTAACTCGCAGCCAAAGGGCTTAACTCGGCGACGTCGATGGGTACGACGGTGCGAACGAAAAGTGGATCCAAAACAAAGCTTAAACAAAAAGTGAAATATGGCTACTTTTCGGACCTATTCCCTATGAGCGCGCAGTTAGTAACTCTGGAGAGAACCATATTTCAAGAGGTCCTCACGAAGCCTTCCCTCGCGCACTTTTTTATCAATAACAAAAACAATTGGTTGAAACCTTCGTCCTGTGGCTCTATATATCAATAAAAGGTGCTTTATCACTGTTTCCAGATTGAACGTCGAAATGCTGAAGTGGGTCAAGAATGAAATGTTTCGAACACCGTTCATTGTGTGACTTCCAATGAAATGCGTATAGCAAATCCCGTTAACAGATTCTTGTTGTCTTTCACCATTCATGGAAGAAGATCAGATTCAGTCTGTGACATTCACGCCCCCTCTCTGGAGACAACGCCGTTCTTTTATCCTTGAGACATTAAAGAAACACAAAGTTACCACGGTAAAGTGATCCTCTTAGTCACTTTGCATAAAATACGCGTCTGTCCGCCTTGCTTTCTCTATGTCTTACAGACAAAGTATGTTTCGTTCTAGGTACTGGACTACGGGTGTGGTGAAGCTTCCGTTCTGTCTTTTCTTATACCACCTTCTATGGATGATGTCCACTTTACAAAATTAGCCGGATTGGATATCGAAAAGGAAGCCTTGGAAGCCGCTATAACTGCCTGTCAGCCATGGGAGACTGATTATTCGCAATTACGCGAAAAGCCATTGACGATCGATATATTTCAAGGTCCCTTTGGAACCCAAGCGAGGATATTTGTATTGAAAATGTATTTATTTCTCAGGTTCAGTGGATCAACCAGATCGACGATTATTTGGTTATGAAGCTATCATTTGTTCTGAAGTCATCGAACATCTTAATCCATCTACGCTTGATCGACTTGTTGAAGTTGCTCTCGGAAGTTACGGCCCTCGGTTATTGATCCTCACTACTCCCAACGCAGAATACAACATCCACTTCAAGTCTCTGAAATATGGACAATTAGATGCTATTTTCCGTCACGATGATCATAAATTCGAATGGACTCGAAAAGAATTCGAAACCTGGTAAGAAGGTGGCATGATACTACCAAAAGCAGTGGCTGATAAAAGTTTTTCTTGCAAAAGGATTGCTGATAATTACAGTGTTTAGGTGCATCGCAGGAGCAGACAAATACCATTACAACGTTGAATTTCACGGCATTGGGATAATGGATGGACAAAGCTACGAATCAACTACAGGCTATTGTACACAAGCATGCATCTTCACACGACTGAGTGATCAACAGAATCCAATCCTAATTGAAGATGAGCCACATCAACTCCTACAACACATCGAGTTTCCTTATTACTGCGAACCAGCGCTACCGGATCATCGTATTTTTGAGGAAATCGAATCGTTTATACAACTGCTTTGCATCGCTGAGGAACGTTATCCGGCGACCAAACCAGAGCCATGCCAGTCGAAAGCGTGGCCAGAATGGTGTGAACTTGACTGGACAACCCCTGATCAACACCTGTTATCTCCACTGCGTACAATCGAGAGACAAAGGCGACGGACAAAGGCTCCTCTGCGAATAGCTGTGTCATCACTATGGGATATTTTACGGATAAGACAGATATGTGGCACTGCATCCCGTATGACGGACGTATTACTGACGCATCCTGAAGATTATGAATTGCAAGGGGAACATATCGTTGTGAACAAATCCTTTGATATAACAGAGGATGATGAAGAATCCATTAAAAGTGTTTCCTCAATAAGCGAAGGAGAAGAGAAAGAATAGCTGGCCTAATGTAGAAATCACTATTCCCAATAACATATACAGCATTATATCCAAATTAAAAATAAGAGGCGACACCAGAGTATGTTATCGTTGCTCTTAAAGAAGGAAATACAGTGATTTACTGTCTTAAGAGTAGTTATGTCTGTAACAGTTACGTCTCTCTTGAGGTGCCTGCGAGCAAAGTTGACATTGCTACGTTATCCACATCTCGCTGTACAATGCTTACTTTCTCGGTAGATTCCCAGCGAGTATTTCAATATCAGTAATGTTTGAACACCGCTCAGTATGCTTCCGTAGCTGGAGATTAGGGCAGCATACTCTGTCTAAAGACGAATGATACGAGAGCATTTAGGTGTTGCCGAGGGTTAGATAGCTACTGAGAACTAATACTTTGAAGGCATATTGGAATAGATATATAGGTTTTGCTGAATAAGACGGTACAGAAGAAGTGATTCTATTGAAAGCGAGAGCTCCATTGTGTTTATGCTTTAGTCAAGAAATACAAATGCAAATGGAAATAGAAAAACGATACAGAATATCGAACTTGTATAGTGAAGTTGTAGTTCAGGATGTGCTATCGGGATAAAATAAAGGTCTACCGTATTCCACTAAATATTGTGCCGTGGGGTCTCCAGCCTCTGCGAGGTGAAGTAGTAATGTTTTTGTATGACTACGGCACCAGCGACGAAGCTGAACGCAATCTTCGATTTCACGGCGATGGTCAGTTCCGCACACTCCGCCGGTCACTACTGCATTAAAGATTCTCCAGGAGGCAATGACTTGTTTCAAAGTATCGTAACGTTTGTCAATCAGCGCCATATGGTACCAGGCAAACATGGGTATCAGTGCAAGGGCCACAAGGAAGCCCAGGAAAGTGGATCCGAGCGCTCTCCAAAGCATATAGACAATCAGGCTATAGAGTGGAATGGCAAACGCTATAGAAACCACCAGTTTGTCCTGCGCCACAGATTCTGTATACTGTTCAAACCGATTGACTAGTCTTCCGAGGATATAGATCGGAAGATTTACAATCATACCGGGTAAAAACAAGGGTAACTGTACTGCAAGGGCCAGCCATGTGGATATCAATCGAAACAGGGCCCGCTGCCATGTTATTTCTCGGTTCTCGTACATGCCAATATCAAGTGCTGTCAGCCGTAGTCGCTTTAGCATCTTGGAAAACGTTAGTAGTTGTCGTTTGAGCTCAGCCCGGTCTTCTTTATAAGCATCCTCTTTAAGCATCTGATCTGGGTGGAAAATATTGATAAAGCTTTTTTTTGGGTAGAGTCAGTAAATGTCTGACAGGTCTCTCCACTTCTTATCGCCTCACCTTTGTGACACCCTTGTATAATCTTCTAATCGTACACCCCTTGTGTCCCCAAATAAAAGGAACTTGGCTTCTGATGCTGCATTCGCCGTATCCCTGGGAGCGACATACTGACGTTAACAACCACCAAATGTTCAATCCACATATTCATTACCAATCAGGGCTATTGACCGTTCCTCTTTCGACCCCTTCCGTAATTCGTGCCGTTAGTGCCCTTACAGTCTGTTTTGACACTTGTCTAAATTGTTCGAGATCTTCCGAAGAGACTACAATTGGTTCACCATACCTAAATTTTTCGAATCAACATTGTCAGCTGTCCTATTCCATCAGAAATCATTTTAACCCACTACTACTTGCTCTACAATAACATCGCTACGCCATTTATTCTTGGTCGTATAAGTCAATCCAACGGGAATAATGGAGATCTGCACGGGTTCATCACTCTTGCTGGCTTGCTGCGATAGATATTCGTACGTCGCCCATGAAATACCGTCTTTGAAAGGCAGATGGCAAGGAGCAGTATAGGACGTACCTAAGGAAAAAAAAAAAAAAAAAAAAAAGATGATTTGTTGGATCTGGTACTTTGTCCCTCTATTATCAACAAACCTTCGGGGAACAACGCAATGACGCCACCGCGCTCCAGACATTCGAGGGTGCTCTCGAAAAGTTTCGCATTGCTATGTGTTTTTGTGTCGACAGGCAGAACGCCAGCCGCACGGAACACTTGTCCCAAGACGGGTACTTTGAAAAACCGGGCGAGTGCCCAGAAATGGCATGGTCGGGCATGCGGAAAGGTGGCGACTAACATGGCTGGGTCGAGGACCATGTTCATATGGTTGGCTGCTACCAGAAGCGGGCCATGTTCGTTCACCGGAGCGCGACAGATCACCTTGACATTGCGGAAATAAGCCCATATAGCAAAGCGTGATAGATACTGGAGCGCATGGTATGTCCTTCCCTCACCCACTCGCTCGTTCGTCATTTTTTTTCTTTTTCTTTATTGTTTGTGGGTTAGAAAGAGAAAATTGGAAAGTGCCAAAAAAGAAAACGACCGACCCCGTGCTCGATCCAAATGCAGCGTTGCTCATCCCTTTTTGTTGCGTGACCGCAAAGGGAAAACAGCGACCAATAAAACATTGGCGCAGATTAAGGTCTTTGACCATGCTAATCAAAAAAAACACACTAGCTTTCATCTTTTTCATGCTAGACCGACTGAAAGCAATAACTCATAAACAAGACGGATTGGAACCGATACAGGAGTTTATTCCTCATAGAAGCTGATTTTTTTCTGCTCTGATGTTACAAAGCAGATCCATGTCTTATCTCTGCAAACAAAAAGAATAAAACTAAGACTGCAATCGAGGGAGTTCAAAACGCATAAATTCAACGTAGAAGGATAAGATAAACATACGCAATTACATGACCAGTTACTGATCCCTAAAGATAAATCTTATGTAGAAACTTTTTAATATATGAAAGACATAGACAGCCTGTTTCCTCAAATGAAAGTACCAGGATGGCGCACTCGCATAAGGGCACTTATTGAACGTAGACAGACTATCCAGCCATGAGAAGAAACCTTTTCACAGGCTTTCTTCCTCCTCTTTTGCATTCTCTTCTCATTTTGATTCACGCTCCAACAGAACCAGTAGGAATTAGTTGACCGTTTGTGATAAAATAATAATAACGTCATAAGAGCATAGTATGATGAAAAGTGCGCACAATGCCTTTGAGAAATCCGCACTATCACATTCGTTCGGTCAGTGAACAATGTTCATATACGTATCCATAGCAGGACAGCTGTTTCTAACACAGTCCTCTGTGTCAGAAGGAATCATCAAGAAAATCGTGGGTTAAGATCACTAAAGTTAAACAAGAACATTAAGCTTTAGTGCAAAATTAATGTCACAGATTAGTAAGCAATTTTTTTATATAGTTCTCATAATAGGAGCTTTCAACAGCAAATTTGAGTACGCTTCAACAGAAACAAGCAGAGAACGTTGCCCTTGTGCTGGCGCTAGATGACGGCTGTATTTTCGTACCGAAAGTGCTTGGATATAGACAGCCACATGATGTGTTCTCCTTTGTCGTTTGATTTCTATGACAAAAGATGTCCCGGTCTCATCTGCTCTATACTTTAACTTCATGAACGACATTGGCTTTTTTTGCTGGGAAGGGAGAAACGACTCTGTGGTTTTGTTTTGTCCTCTCTTTTCCTTCTTGAATCAGCCATCGAGTAGACGTGCCATATCATGCAGTATATTTTGCAGAGCAGCATCCTGAACCATCTCTGTCATATCCTAGAAAAGCAGTGAGAAGAATGAAGGAAATTGAGCGTGAGAAGGAAACCCAAAAAAATCATAGCTAACCTTAACCAAGCCTTCTTGTCGCGTGGTGAATCCGAAGAATTGGTAATTCTTCAAGAGATAACAATAAAGATCATTGCTCACGTACATATTTTGCAACAATGTTTTGTAAAAATGATGTAAAGCATCCAAGAGAAAGGGAAGGGAAGGCACTGGCACTGGCACTGCTTGTTCCTGTTGTTGTTCTTCGGCAAGTTCGCGACATGCTTCCCTCATGTCAGTAGGTAGGGCCATGAGTTCTGATTCCACAGCGAGACACCATTCTGCGCATTGGTCGAGGAAATGTGGGTTCCACTCGGCTACATGGGGAGAGGAGGCTTCGTGCAGCAGATGGCTGTATTTCACAACGGCTTCCACAAGTGTATCAGGTGGTGATGGCATGGTTCTGTCATACCAGACAAACAAAGCATTTAATGCAAGCCACAACGCTTCAAAGACAGAAATTTAGATGGGCAGCCCTCTCCCTCGTTAACGCTTAAATATCTTTCTCTTTTTCTTCTTTTGTTGTCTCACTTTTAAACATGACTTTACCTTTGCTTATTGTTGGTGGTACAGGCCTTGTAGGGTCGGCTATTATCCGTGAAGCCCAGAAAACCAACCAATACCATCTTATGTCTTACTCAAGAAAGCTACCCAAACCAAGTCAACAGCAGCAGAACGTCCAATACTTTCAAGGCAATGCTCTTCAATTGGGAAGCGTGGAGAGAGCGGTGGAAAACAATCCCCATATTATCCATACGGTCGGCACGCTGTTTGAACAACCGGGGCCAGATGGGACGTATGAACGGGTCAATCGGGATACAGCCTTGACGGTTGCTCGTGCCGCGGCTGAACGGTTCGACGGCAAAAAGCCTCGGTGTATGATTTACTTCTCAGCTTCCTCCGCCCCGCCCAAAGCCTTCTTGGATGAGCGTTATATTGTAGCCAAACGGCAAGCAGAAGCAGACTTGTTGGACGATGAATTCAAAGGCAGGCTACGGATCGTTATCTTCCGTCCAGGTAAAAAAAAAAGAACACAGAACACAGAACTTACTTTTACTCTACGGAATTTCTGTTTTTTTTCTTTGAAAAGGGTTTATTTATTCTTACCATCAACGTCAATACCTACTGCCAATGGCTCTGAGTTTGATTGTCAGTTCGATGATTCTTAAGCCTTTAAGCAGACAAGAAGCCCTTCTTGCTGACAGGCCGCTCTTGGATCAAGACGTAGCGAAGGCCGTTTTGGAAACATTAAATGACGACCAAGTGGAAGGTGTATGCGGCATTGAAAGAATTAGAGCTCTTGCTCGTGCATGGGAAAAACGAGCTACTCTAAAATAAATAAACAAGGATGATATGAAAGAAAAGAAAAGAAAATAGATCACATTTCAAGTGTTTCTTTGTGCATCGGTAACATACAAATTGCCGTTTTTGCATAAGCGAATGGCTATTGCCGGTTCTTAACAAATGCTGCGCCTCACGCATATGAATTACAGATGAAAGACAAAAAAATAAATGTTCCATTATAGAGAATATATAAATAATGTGTATTTCAATGCTTTGTTGATACAAAGTTAGGGTGACTTCGTTGCAGTTTGTAATTTACATAGAATGGATTGCACAGTGTGTTCTTTTAATGTATGCCCTTCTCTGTTTTTCCTTTGTCTAGGGCCACTTCAAAATTTCTGGCTTGATCTTGTCGTCCCACCCATTGCAAACGTCGTTAAATGTAGGCTTATTACATAAATGTGGAATGTCTTGGTCAGCCCAGATGTCCACCGCACGGACAGCATTGCTAACGTAGGCTCCCAGAAGGTTGACAGTCAGGGGATCATCCATTGCCGAACCAGCACCGAATTCTGCCATCACCGCACCCACGTGTTCTCTCAGATTCTTTGCAATACCGCGTATCAGAAGTCCGTTGTCTGATTTAGCGTGTTCTGATAACTGTCTTTTGATCTCTTTGACAATACGGGCTTTGATCTAGATAAAACAAGCCAAATACAAAATGTTTGTTGTTTTAGCAAAATGGGACGCAGATCCAACCTTTCAGTTCCTTTACCTCATCCAAGAAATGGCAAATAGAAGGAGGGTTACCACAGATATAGTCCATTTTTTCACCTATGATTATTATTTGTGTTTGTTATTTCTTTTTCCGATTCAGATCAGCGGGTGTATGGCCCTAAACCATATAAAGAAGAGGAGATACTTACATTCTTGCAAGGTCCAAGATTCACCTTTAGGGGGCATGTTTCTTGTTAGTCGTCTTGGCGGCGCGTTGCAGTCCCCTTTGAAAGGCTGATACTCTGTGTTTTCTGAGAACATAACGGAATAGATTCCGTTTTCGAGTGAGCGAGCCGTTGCTTGTGCAATGAAATTATCCAGAGCTTGATTAGCGGCTTTTTCGGCACCGGCCTGAAGTGGACCAGGAGGTAATGTGTGATCCAGTTCTTCAGGCATGGTGGCTCTGTGCATGGAAGCAATCAGTGGTTGGCGCAGTTCATCCACAGCCATGGTGACCACGGGTTTGTAATATTCGGCAAATGCCTGGGCAACGCCATGGCGACATAATGGTTCACATGCCAATGAAGTTGTGGCGAAGAATGCGATGAGGGCAAGACTAGATTTCAGCATGGACGGAGGGGATGGGGTGACGAAGATCAGGAAAGAGGGGAAACACGCAGCAAGAAAGAAAAAAGACACAGAACAAAGCCAACAAGAAAAAAAAGAGCAACAGACAAACACGGGACAGTTCCTATTTATTATAGCTCTTTCTCTCTCTTTTATCCCTGAGCTAAGCTACTTTCAGTATTTTGAGTTCGGAAATGGAAAAAATCAGCGATAAAAGGGGGAATTTTCTCAGAATTGAATATCCTAAAATACAAGCGGTTACACGAGGCGTGTACAAAAATAGGAGTTTTCATGTCTTACGTTTTCCTTGCAATGGCGTTGCACGTTCTCGAATACCTTCAGCAGCTTACGTCGAGCGCCAATGGTATTCACTCCCGCGTTAAGCATATCTTCGTCAGACATGCGGATCACTTGTTGCCACTGCAAACCTTCAAAAGCATGACCGTACTTATGGAGACGGAGACTTCGTAACCAGTTCTGAACATCTAATTATAAGAACAAAAAAAAATGCGGTTGCCGGTCAAGCCATAAGTTATTTTTGTTCTGCTTTCTTTTTTTCCCTTTTTGTGATCCTCACCTTTCATCAGCTCAAAATCTACCGTCTCTGCTGCCAGTTTATCTTTCAAGGCTCGTGCGGCTGAGGAGCGTTTACGTCGCCGAGCCGTCCCTGTGAGTTGGGTTTGATCTTTACTGACATTTGATGTATCGCTATGGTCGCTCAAATCTTCGCTGTTATCGTGCTCAGGTAGATTCGGGGATAAGAATTGACCGTATTGTTGTTGTTTCTCGGGTTTTGGTTCCAGAGCGCTGTTGATATTATTATTGCTATTACTATTATTATTATCATGGACAGTGGATCGGGTGGCGGATGGTCGAGGCGGTGCTGATGGCGGCGTTGCTGTCGGTGTCGAAGAAGAAGACGGCGCTGAAGCCTGTGGTCTTTTGTTCCAAGACGGACTTTCTTTTCGAAGGCGAGCTTGCGCCAATTCTAATGCCGTCAAGCTATTCTGTTCCTGCTCTTCAGCAACGCGATCTTCTTTTATGGTATCGCTCTTGCGCGCCCATGGAAGATCGAATTCTTTCTTCTTCTTCGAGAGTTCGCTGCTGGTTGTGCTGGTGATACTGCTCGGTCTATCGCCGATTCTTCCTACGAGTGGCTTTTCCGTCGAAT
This sequence comes from Apophysomyces variabilis, assembly GCA_002749535.1. Lineage (NCBI taxonomy): Eukaryota > Fungi > Mucoromycota > Mucoromycetes > Mucorales > Mucoraceae > Apophysomyces > Apophysomyces variabilis. The sequence continues at coordinate 107,203 of MZZL01000025.1, forward strand.
TCCTGACCAACGGGAACGGCCAGTCGGATCCAAACAATGAATTACGCGTGTTTGAACAAGTCGATGTGTCTGTAGTGGAATAGGATGCTCGTGGTGAAAAGCCTACTGAGTTCACAGACGAGGAGGACGACATCGAGCCGCTATTGCTGTTGTGGGCGGCTTGTACCTGAGCACGGAAAGCCAAAGCCTTCTCATAGAGCATGCCTTGCTGACTCAATCCCAGCGAGCGCGGTGGCATCAATAAATCACGTCGTCGAAGGTCATCAGGCTCGCTGAGAGCAGACGAAAGACGGTTGCACAATGGGGTGCGGGTGGCTCGTCGGCTGGGTGGGTACATCTGCCGTTTTCGCAGTTCATATTCTGATTCCGTCGAGACGACCGATCCAGCGACAGGGGTAAAGGGTGGGTGATGTTGTTGTTGGTGGTGGTGGAGATCTTAGATATTTATAGTTTAGTTTATTGTTGTCGAACCCTTCCCAAATTGCCCCCTCCTTAATCAAACCTTTTTCCTGACCGGCAGGAGAAAGCAGTGCACCTAAAGGATCCTGGTTTGCCAGCTGCTGAAGAACAGTAATCAGGAACCGAATTTGGATTTGAGAAGCATTCTGAACAACAGAGTAAAGAGCAGCTGTTCTTTCAGCATCCGATCGGCATCGGAACCATTGATTGATATGCTGCAGTTCATCCTTGAAACCCTGGTCAAGACTGGCTGCTGCCACTTCTTCAAGCATCTGTTCATATCTTTGGAGGTTCTCGAACCAGCGATCAATGGCCTCCGCTGTTAAAAAGAAAAAAAAAATGGTTGAATTAGCGATCTTATGTCCATGTTTTTTTTAATTCTTTCCTTTTTCATACCTTCGGGCGAGTTACTGTTTAACATATGTGCAGCTTGTAAAATATCGGAATTAGGACGTCTTATTGGTTGCGACGTACGTCGTTGTTGTTGTTGTTGTTGGGAATTAGTCGATGTAGGTAACAGGCTAATCAGGTCCGAAGCTGTCATGGATCTGAATGCCGGTGCTGTCCCGGCAAGGTGACTCGTATGTCTTTGGAAACCAAGGAGATTTTCTTCCATGGCGCGGTGGACATCGTGAGTTGTCATGACAAACTAAAGAAAATGAACGAAAGGAAAGAGAGAAAAAGAAAGTGGGATCAACAAAAAAGAAAAGAGAGAGAGAAAGAGAAAGAGGGAGAGAAGGAAACGTGTGTGGGTATGTGCGTAAGAAAATAATATCGGTTTCTCACCCCTTTCGTTTCTTTTATTGGCAAAAACCAGGATTAGTGGAGATGGGATGGATAAAGCTTGATCGTACCTTTCTTCTCTATTTCTCTATAATTCAATCTCCTTGATCTACACAAAAAAGATTACAACAACGGTTGGTTTGATTTTTGGGGGTAAACTGTGATGCTAAGTAAGGAGAGGGGGGGGATCGGTAAAACGATCATGGTTGTGGAGTTCTATAGCAAGGTCAAAAAAACGACAACCCACTTTGAGGCCCAATTTTTCTTTATTCTTATTTTCAGGGGTTGGAAAAACTTGTGAGAAAATACATGTAAAAAAAAAGGGGAACTCCTAAATAAGAAAAGTGATCAATTAAAAGCATGAATGTTAACCATTGATGACGGTACCACCATTAGGGTGGACAACTTGACCAGTCATATAAGACGAGTCATCTGAAGCTAGGAATACAAAGGCTGCGGCAATCTCCACTGGTTGAGCCGGACGTTGGAAAGGAGGATAGGAGCCGAAGTTTTGAATCTCTTTCTGAGAGAATGTGTTTGGGATCAAGGGTGTCCAAACAGGGCCAGGAGCAACCGCATTGACACGGATACGTCGAGGAGCCAATTGTGTTGAAAGAGCACGCGTGAAGGAGACAACAGCTCCCTTGGTTGCCGAATAATCAGCAAGGATATCCATACCACGGTAAGCGGCAACAGAAGCCGTGTTGATAATGACTCCTCCCGCAACCAAATGCTGACAGACAAGCTTCGTCATGAAAATAGGTCCAAACACTTGGTCAATTCATTAGAAATCAAGAAAAATAAAAAGAAATTCTCCTGCCTTCTTATTGTCATCCCCCTTATTTCATCTTTTTGTTGTCCTCTCTTTGTCTCTCTCGCGCACATACACACACTCAACCCATCCTAATAATTTAGATTTCTCCCATACCATTAGTTCGGAACGTGCGTTCCACAGTCTCGGCAACAAGATCTTCGACTCGCACTACCTTGTGTTGCTCTGCTGCATTATTCACCAAGATATCAATGCGACCAAATTTGGCTAGATGACTGTCCAGAATTTCCTGACAATTCTTTTCATAGCCTATATCACGAGCTATCAGATTAATTTGGCACTGGCTTTGGGCTTCTATCATGTTCTTGGTGTACAGCGCATCCGCATCTTCACGTTCATCACGGTACACAATTGTGATACCAGCTACGCCTTCCAGGGCATACAGAGTAGCAATTGAACGACCGATACCAGAATCAGCACCTATAAATTTTTTAATATAGTCTTAGACAATGCATGTGACTGAGGACCACTTCCTCTCCCAACTTCTTTCCATGGCCATTGAAATTCTCTACCTGTAATCAGAGCAAACTTTCCCTTAAGTTTACCACTTCCCTGATATGGTTTAAAATAAGGTTTTCCTTCCATATCAAAAGCTGGCAAATGCTGTACAACGGGTGCGGGCTTCAAAACGGAGGAGATACCCGTTTTCTCGTATGTTAGTTTCTTACGGATTTCATTGAATTCGTAGACATCGTGGGGAAGTTCGTCATCAAATCCAATGGTCATACTGTATTTAGCAAATAGGAAAGAGAGGAACAGAGAAAAGCGTAAGTTTATTCTGATCGTTGAAAGAAAGCTTTATATAAGTTTGAAAGCGACCTAGGGAAAAATTCACTTTGTCTATTTTCACTCTATTTTTTGTTGTCAGCTACACGGTGCTTGCAGGTTTGTTTTCTCCTTCCTCTTTTTTTTTTCGTTGTATACCAAACCGCTGAGATTACTTCCCATAACTTGTTTAGAACTGCACCATGATATATTTATTTGCCAGGGAAGTTTGCTTTGGTCATGTGCCTATAATAAGAAATAACTTCCCGCGAAAAGGGTCTGTGCGCTTGAACTGCGCATGCAAAGCAAACGCGCAAAATAGAAGAAATTAAAAACACGCAAAAGAAATATAGCATCGAAAATGGAAAAGTTCAATATATCTTATGATGTGAATTAATACCCGCTCTTTGGGTTGTCCTCATTGTCACCGTTACAAATAGATGACAATGCATAGTAAAACCGAACAGAGCGTGATTGCTCTAAAGTAGCATGGGTGTTGTAAAGAAATGAAAGGGGTCTCATCTTCAACCCGTCTCTTAAGGTTTCAGATGCAAAGAAAAGAGGGAAAATCGGCATAACAAGAATGACCAGTGCTTTGCTCTTTTTCTCTGTGGATCTTTTTACTTTCCAAATTCTAAAAGAGAACATCCTGCATGACAGAAGTACATCCAGAACACAAGACGTTGCCACATCTCCCAAAGGGAATGGCTATGCCGGAGGTACAAGTCAGTTCACCCATGGCCATGCCGGGAAAGCCTTTGCCCAGATGGGAGAACGAGGGAAATCAACTAGCCGTACCGGGTATGGAACAAACGGGGGGACAACGTGAACATCCAATGGGTCTAGCCCAAGGGATGCCATGGTTTGGCCATGAGTCCAAGATCGAACTAGAACCGGGCTTGGATCCACCTCCCGTATTCTCCGCTCAGCCCAAAAGACAATTGACTACGCTAACTCGTCGAGGGACCAAAGTCCAAAGACAGCTCTATCGCATGGAAAGTGGAATCAATCCGGTTCTACTCCTAACAGAAAGATTAAAAGCGTGGCGATTGTCCATCAAATCCTTAGTAGGTTCTCAGGAAATAATAGACTTATGCACTCATCTTACGTCCTACTTATACTATGTCTGTGAAAGGTTGCACTTTTCAAAGAAATCATCATGGTGGAATCCAGATGTGCAAAAGGATACAGTCAGTCCAGTAACGCGATCACCTTGCCTTCACGTGAATTCACCGGACAATTTATGGATTCCGGAGGTATCCAGACAGTGTGGACAGCCTTCAGGAATTACACACTGGAGCAAAGTATGCTTCACCATGAATACGTCAACTATCTGAGCCGGGCCGTGGTCCCAAGTCTACGGGGCGTGAAGGAAGACATAAAACGAATGGTGGCGTCAATCGGCAAGGATAAAGATCTGAGCAGTGACAGTTTGTACCACAGCAGGATGCACGTCGATCAATTACTTAGTCAACTGGATCAAACCATCCAAATGACCATGCAAGCTCCGCACACAGCGAATCACAGAATAGACCCATTGTTACTCAATCTTGGTAAGTTAATTTCGTTTTGTTATCCATGATGCATGATGCACGAAAAGGCTCATAGGAAAATGCATGGGGTTTCTTTCCAATTGACAGGTGTCTTCCACGCAATTAAGCAACTCAACGAACAAGAGAATATTTTACATGAAAACGTTCTTAATCTTCAACGTGAAGTCGGCATGTTTGAGCAGAAGATTGTTGAGAACATCCGCTACGTAACGAGAAAACTGCACGAATACCGATTGCAGAAAAAGATGGATTCCTATGAGGTTATGGGAAAAATTACGTCCTCGTTTGATTCGGTGCAACCGAACACCGAGTGGAATGAATTTGTACGGCGTAATCAGAACAACCTTGTTCGAGAAAATGCTGCTTACAAGACGGATCAAGTCGCGGATTATCCTAACAAACACCATGAGCTGGTACAACCCATCAAATTCGGGTTCTTGGAGCGCAAAACGACCTTGATGCGACACTGGGTCGAAGGTCTTTATGTATTGAGCCCTGGTAAGTGAGAGAGACAAAGCAAGAGCGCTTTGACATGGACGATAAGCTCAATTGAGCCTTGTTTTTCCCCATTTTCTCTTCATAGCTGGCTATCTCCATGGCTATAAGAACGCTGAATTATTCAATTCAGATCCATTACATCCTGAAATATCCATCTTCTTACCTAACACAACCGTCAGTCAACCAGAGGAAGAAGACACGCGTATGATCGAAATCCGTGGCAAAAATGCCCAAGGAACGCTTGCGCGGGAAAGGACCTTTGTATTCCGAGCAAGCAACGATGCGGAGTACCAGGATTGGCTTAATCAGATCCATGCCATGTCAGAGCGATTTAGACCTGTGCCTCTTCTTCCTGAAGACACCGGAATGGCTCAGCAATACAATCAGCAACTTCCACCTCTACCTGGTGATCCAAACGCTATCCGATCAACCGAAGGCGCTGGAAAATTACCTGGACCAAGTGAGAGAGCCCCAGAGAGAGGAGAAGAAAAGGCTGAAGAACCAACGAGTCCATTGAATATACAGCATATTGACCAGAGTACATCATCGCCTGAACCAGCAGGATCAAACAAAGAACGAAATTACTATAGCGAGGCACAGACAAGACCATAAAAACAAGATAATGAATGCAAATGAAAAAAAGAGGGAAGAAAAAACTGTAGTCTTAGGATAATTGCTATTTTAATGTAATATGGCTTATTGCAACTTTGTTTTCTCGAGATAAAGTGCAAAAATTAAATATGTAAAGATGTAGGTTATAGAGAACATGCTTTGGTTTGCTGATGAGGAAAAAAAAAAGATTGCCCATCCGTTGTCGAAAAGTCTAGTGTGACATAAACCCTACCATATAGTTCTGTTCCCCAAGACGTTCATTTCATGTGAAAACGTGGTAGAAAAAAAGTAACCAGATGCCGATAATTAAAGGAAGAAGGGCGCATAACTTTGCATGACAGATGCTTATAAACTGATGATGTGTTCATCATGAGAATAACAAGTTGAACCCTTGTACTATCAACTTTGCACAACACTAGAAAATAGTCGATCGTTCATAATTACGCTTTAATAAGGCGCAATGGATGTCCACCTTCTCCTGGAGCGTTCTACATCTATCTTTTCGCATGCTAGCTCTCAACAAAATCACCAAACAGTTAATCAATATCAATTCATGAGAAATCCTTATCATCTGAAGGGATGCGGGTTTGGGAATCTAGCTTTCCAAAGCAAACGAGTGGAAAATAGTCTGCCATCACGACGTCAATGCCGGTAGAAATGACCTGACCAATGGGGGAAAACTGTAATGCGGTTGTACTTCACATTTGTCCCATTGTGGGACATAACGGGATACCGATGTATGGTGAGTGCACGTGCGTGCGCATGATTATAAAAACTTCATCACACATCATTTTATCTCGATGATGACAAACTTCTTCTTTACTCATTACACCTCGTTTTATTTCATTCAACAATAGAATCGAGCGATAGATATATAAATATAAACAATGAAAAGAAAAAGAATTTAGTTTTCCTTTATGACTATGGTTTTGGAATGCGTAACGTCTTGCTAATCATCAATGTACCACTGGTTACATAAATAAGTACAAGAGGATGGAGATCCCAGCCTGGAGCAAATTCAATCAGTTGACCGGGTAATGTGTCTAGATATCGATCATTCATGACGAAATAAGCAAGGAGGCCCACCACGGATAATGACGTTGGTATCGGCGTGCCTTCGAAATACGAAATCTTTCCCGTCGCATCTTTTGGTTGCAAGGCCACCGTCGCATTATACCTTGCCAATCGTGCAATACCACAACATACGAAATAAGTAAGAGCAACGGTATCTAAAAATGTGCGCATCCCGACTTTTTTTCTGTTCGTGAGCAAAAAAGAAATGATCATTCTCCCTCACCGCCTCCCCCCATTCCACTCTTATCGATACTTTACTTGCATAGGCAAGCGCCGCTGGTGCCATTCCAAATGAGATCTGATAAAAAAACAAAGAGCAGAAAACGATTAGTTCTTTCTGTATCCTGGCATAGGGTTCTTTGATGCTAACCAGATCTGCAAGACTATCCAACTCCTGGCCCAACAAGGATGAATTGTTTCGCCAGCGTGCCACTCGACCATCGAAGAAGTCGAACAACAGGCCGAATGGCATGAAGAGCATGGCGGAATACAGATCGTTGATATCGTTGCTGGCGAGGTACCGCATGGATCCAAATACAGACTGAACACCACATACTCCGTTCATTAATGTTATCACGTCCGCAATATAAAAGTTGCTTTATATTTTTTGTGTAGGGAGGCATCCAACAGCAAAAGTGAGTAAACAAAGCATAACCTCCTACGCGCCAAAAAAAAATAGCTTTGCAATGTAACCGATCCTTACCGAACCATGGAGAAGTGGACAGGCTTTGGGCGCTCCACCTTGATTGAGGCCGTTTTCTCTATGACCTTTTCGTTTTTATTTGTCGCAGCTGCGGCGGTGCTAGACATGACCAAAAAGACAAGCCAAGAGAGAAAAGAAAAACAAAGAAGGAAGTAGACAAGGCTGAGAAGTAAAGACAGCCTTTTGAAAAGCGGAAAAAAAAGTCTGGCAAAAGAGTCGAAAAAGAAGTTTGAAACAGCGACATGATTTTTGAATTATGACGTAGCTCGTATGTATTTAACCTTTACGCGCACTTCATTACTTTGTTCCTGAATCCTGTCACTATTTTTCACTTATTGCGATCATGCTTAATTCTACTTTCAGATCAAAAGTTGATCTGCGCGTTGCTGCCATCACTTATGCAAGAGAAAAAGGATTTATTATTTGTACTCTCTGTAACAACATTTGTCAAATTAGTCTTGTCTGTAAGTATTCCGGAGAGTATCGTGCTGCGAAAGGCAATACGCAGGTATAACAGTATTATGGATAAGAGTCATTCTACTGTCTTGACCGAAAAGCAGGAGAAGGGCGCAAAAAGATTAAGCATGAAAGATACACAACGGTTCGATTGTCCTTTCATTATTGAAAGTAGAATGGAAAGATGACAGCTGAACAATATGGTTTATGAACGAAGAGAACAACCATTTATGGCCTATGGTATTAATATATATCATCAGCATAGAATTTTGGGGCGAAGAGACTCGAAAGAATGTGCGAACCATGTTGAATGCTGGTACAAGTAACAGAATTGTCTACAATCCTTGACAAGAAACTGGCATTCATAGTGTAATGATCAAGGATATTGCCAACTTAAGACAGCAATTGTTCAAAAATGACTCAGACCATGTTATTACGACATCATTACAGAGCTTGAAAAGAAAGAATACGTTGTAGATTGGATAGTAGATAATGAGCCTAACATTTTACAAGGAATTTATTTCTCGCATAAAAATACAATGCTGTTGGCAAGAAAGATTTTCTGAAATAGTTCTTCTTGACACCACTTACAAAACCAACCGGCATAAAATACCTTTTGTTAATGTTACTGCAGTAAGTAATCTTGGGTACAAATCGTTAAGACGATTGCAGCTGCGTGTGCTTGGATTGCTGATGAAAAGGGAGGTATGCATCCATGGGTCATAGAAATGTTAACGCAACATCATTTGGCCATCAAACGTTCAGCAATCGGGTGTATTTGTTACCGATAACGAGCAAGCACTTATGACAGCATTGGACATATTTTTCCTGATTCTCGCAAGATCCTATGCGTAGCACGCAACAAGCGAAACTTCAGGGTTAATTTACGCAAGCTGTTCCAAGTTAAAGACGAGCATGAGGAACTGGAAAAGTCTATCGACTAGTAACTCAGTTGCTGGGCATATCAAGAGTATGATAGTGCAATAGCTGCATACAAAGCTGCAGCTAAGAAAGCAATAGCCCAGAAAAAGCAGCCGAATATCTAGAAACGTAAGTCTGCAGACTTGTTGGTTGACACACAGACTAATATGTGTTATAAGCAAACTCAAACAAAAAGATAAATGGGTTGGCTTTTATACAAACCGTCTTATGCAGTTTGAACAAACGTCTACCAACCGGGCAAAAGGAGCACATTCAGCAATCAAACGCGCTTTAGATAATGCTTCCGGCAACCTTCCTACGGCTTTTCGAAACATGGATCTATGGTATCATATGAAGGTATTTAAAGATTGACAGAAAACATAGAAGATGATTATATAATAAATGTTGGTACTAGGACACTGAGCTACGAATTCAGTTTGACAAGCAACACTTTGGCCGTGATCCACTTTTATCTTCTGATCATATTATACGCCTCCAAGATATACAAGGCAAAGTTTCACGCTTCTAATCGACAAAGTCAAAACAAAACTGGATCTTACCTTACATTTGCCCGTGATACATATGCCCAATGTTTATGTTCTATGAGAGTTAATATGGGCTTTTCTTGCCGTCATTTACTTCTGTGTACTGGTCGTATACCGCTGTCACTTATTACCAAATGTGACATTTAATCCTACAGATGAAGGTAACGAGCTGCAGTGAGTTTATGCAGCCAATCGTAGTAAAGCACGACCCGATTGTCTGAAAGCACGACAATGAGACGTCAATATTAAGAGAATTAACACGTGTGTAGAACAGAAAGAAATATCGGATACTGTATAACACTATCCGACAAACGCTTGTAACTGACGAGAAGAAGACGCTTTTCAGGGATTAGCGCTTCCAGTGGGGAACAGGTTATCTGTCAGATTGCAGCCGAAGCATCCCAATCCCTCCTTAAAGAACAGCGTATCTCAAACGCGCAAGTAACGCAATTTAAAGTGCCCGTGCTCTGATGATACGACGCAAATAGAGTGCGCATATTCCATAGCACCTGTCATATCATAACAGTTCATGGTGCACTTCATGCTCAAAGGATAATCGATAACTTGCAAGTTGTACAAGCTCATTACCTTGATTATGCAGCGCTATCCATAGGTCAGCTGGTGTAACGTGAACAAGAAGCAATAGATACTTTATCTGTTTATTGCATGTTTTGCTCAGTGTATCCATTATTAATGCGCATAGACGTAGATAGGATCCATGGACCACGTGGCAAACAGTACATCATCATGAAACGCGCGTTTGGAATGAAGAGAAAACAGACAACATACACAAAATTTGACAACACCTTACATCTTTTCTTCCTTGGTAAGACACTTGGAGAATCCTCAGAGTGTATCGTTCAGACGTTATGAATAAGCTGATAAAACTTCCTGGACTATGATGTACAATGATATATAATGGGTCTTTCTCGACGGTTCAACTAAGTTGATGTCTTGATGATTGAGTGAGACTACAGTATTGCCAAAAAAAGACTTTCAGCAGAAAGAGTCGATTTCATAAGATCACTTGAAGAAGTTTCAAACAATCATTTTTGCGCTTTCTGTTCTTCTTTCCTCTTCCTTCGCTATCCTCTTAAATTTTCTTCTCTTTTAATTTCTCTTAGGTGTACTCCCTTCTTACCAACTGCCAGAGACGCTGTTGTAATTTTTTCTATGGAATTTCCAGAAGAGCAGCAACCCCATAATAAAAAGAAGATCAAGTAAGAAAAAGTCGCTGTTGACGAAGGGCAACGGCCCGAGAATTGGGGTAACTCATAAGACAAAGCTGGCCAACATCCTCAAACTAGAATACAAGTATATGAGAGTATGTATATTGTTCACATATGCCGGCATAGGCTAATATCTTGTTTAGCAAGAATTCCGTGAAAAAGCGGAAGATCATCATGTTCTTCACCGTGATGCCATGAATTTAATCAATCTTCATGTCCGCCGGTGAGCGGAACTTGACGATCCCGAGACTTTCCCCTTCCGTCCGCTTGATAGTGTAAGTTTATGGCTTCGGGTCTACAAACTCGTGTCAGCTGGCTTCATAGAAGAGAAAGAGGTAAATGCAACGATTTAAACTTCGAACAAGCACTCAGTTGACATAGCCAAGAGGTACTGGAAGGAATGGGAAAAAGATTTGGTTGAGACGTATACCGAATACTTCGTTCCTTGCACAGGTAGCCCAAAAACTTACCATGGATCACAGCTTTAACATGTGAAATAGTCCACCACATCCCTCCAAAGTTGACAGCCACGACCAAAGAACTGGCATCCGTATATGTTCCCAAAACTATTGCCAGTATGTCTCTGACAGGCAATGAAACGGAATTGTCGATTGACTGATATCGCTTTTTCTATAGACGCGAAACTACATATAGTCAATAATGTAAAAACATACCTAATCTACGTATGGAAGGCTTTTTTTTTTTCAAGAATGAATCTAGTGGTTCAGCCACTCGTGGTAATGTTCAAAAATTGCCATTTCGCGAGAACTTTCCTACTTTAAACACGGATACTCTTTTTTAGCTAAGAAAATGGCACAGTGTGTCTGCAAGAAAAAGCCAGTAGAAGAAATGAACTGGGAATCTCTGACACTTTCCCATGAAAAAGAAGCAAAAGCCTTGTACAAGTAAACGTTATAGGTTACTGCAAGGATTTGCATCTATTGAATTTTTTTCTGACCTTTAGGAAGCACTTGGAAAAATACCTGAGCTTACCATACCTGCGCCAGCTTGAAGAACAGGAGCTGCCGATGGATAAAGATACCGAAGCAAAGGATGAAAAAGATGATCAAGAAGTCCATGAAGAAATCATGACTAATCAGAATGACGATGATATATTCATACCAATCGATGTCCTACAACAGTGTATTGAGTTTTCTTCTTTCCTTGATCGGGATGCAGAAGCCCTAGAGTCAAAATGTTAGTCGATCATGCCTTTGGCAAGCCATCAAGTTATACATATGCCAGTGAGAGCATTCGTGCTTTGGGGTTTCCTCACCGATTGTCACTACAAAGGAAAAGCTGTACCTCAGGAGCTGATTGGAAGGATTCGTAGTCGCTATGGCATAGTAATAAGGATAAGTTGCTTCGATAATAACGCTCATCTATTGATAATAGAACCATAGCCGGCGTTCGATCTCTAAGGAAGCATATGACCGTAACCGTAGAGAGGTTGAATGGAGAGAATATATTTGGGAATCTATGTTTGACCTGAACATATTGCAGCCAAATCAAAGAAAGGCGAAAAAAGGACAACAGCCCAGAAAAACGTAGGTGTCTTCTATTATATAGAAAGATATGTACTCTCATTTTTGCAGCTACCCTAACTTGCCAGTCTTTTATTGATAGCCGACAAAGCCATAACTTTTCACTACTATTTGGAAACTGATGGAGTATCCGGTTCCATGTTATTTGAGTGCGCCGGCTTTGGTAAGAGTCTTATCAAATACAATTGACCTTAGTAACTGGATTTTTCTTTTAACAATACCCAAGCTCCAAACGGGACTTCAACCGACTGAAAAAAGAGCGAGATCTGAGCAAACAGAATCGCGGTATATATCATCTACGAAAGAACCCAACTTCGATTGGGGATATCACGATTATAAGGGTCGTAGGAATTGATCCTGGTAAGATAAAGAATCGTATTTATGAAGCTGTGTCTTACGTGCAAAACTAGGCATTTGGGATGTAGCTAGTGCGGTTGACTCGGCGGATGGCCTGCACACACATTCTCTGTATCCAACGAGGAGTACCAGTAAGATCAAATTTGAAATACGCAAAAGATGACAACAATAGAAATAAGCCAACTACCTAGATCTGGTTCGATGTTTACGTGGTGTAAGCAGATACAACCAAAAATTCGTCAAAAAGCCGACATGCAGGCACAGGTGTATGACAAGTTAAATGAAGCATCACCGAAAACCGCGAGTGTACAAGGCTTTCAGAAATATCTGAAGACACTTAGCAAAGTTAATGCCAAGTAAGATACAATTTTAAATCATATTGGGTCCTTACTTTGTTTATAGAATACACGACTTTAGCTGTCATTACAGACACCGTGAAAACAGAATATTGTTATTTCGAGCGAGAAATATCACACTTGATCAACTGACAAATCGCAATTTTTCTAGGAGAAGGATCGGTAAGACGGCTATTAGTTATTTGTACTAATTTTAGATCTTAACAGAAAGAGATACCGATCGCTCATAAAACTAACAAAAAAGACAGAAGGCAACAACAAAGAAAAGTTAAGTACCAAGCAGATGGGCGACGAGTCATAGTAGCTTATGGAGATGCAAATCTTAAACCAAGCATGAAAGACCACGCCCCAATGCCGGTTAAGGTTGTATTTTTTTTAGGATTCGGTTGATTCCTGTCGTGATTTTGCTTAGACTTTTCGTAGGTTTCTGGCCAGAAAATGCCTGGTAATCCTTGTATACGAATATTTAACCAGTCAGATTTGCTCTCAGTTTGACAAAAAAAAAAGGGAACTCATGCGTAATCTTGAAACTTTCCACTGTGAACATAAGTATGATCATTACCTGTGTGATCCTTATCTGATCGACATTATTGCTTAGAACAAAGTTAATACATCAGGACAACGATCACAAGCTACGACGCCTCTGCCTCGACGACAACGAAAAGATACTACACAGAACATCTCAATGTCCTGATAAAAGGAAACTTGGTACGACAATACCTTTCAGCTTCAGTATCTTGCAATTTGACCAGCATTTTCAGCATTCAACGATAGCCGAACGATTGTCTATCTAATAAAAATTTGCAACAATCATTTGTCGGAAGACAGGCACAGCTCGAATCGTTCAATGGAAGCGCTTCTGCTCCTAAAACATGTTCTTCGTGCTAACCATATATATCAGTATTGGAATAGAGACATTAACGCTGGTCTCAATATACGAAGAATCCTTATTGAATGTATGATGACAAATGACCTTGGTTCCCGTCCGACCGGATTAAAACGTCCTTCCAAACAACAAGGCCTTGAAGAACAGGGCATATAGCCCTTCATTGGGTCAGGCTGGTAAGTGCGCTTGGGAAAGTAGTGATGTAACTGGTGTGGTTAACTGGTGCGCGTAGACAAGCCCATCAAAAGAAAAGTCAAGTTTATAATGTTGCATCCCAACCTTGTGCAATCTTTGCAGAATTAAGCCGAGTCATCGTTAAAAAGCATATTCAGATCTGTGTTTTCTCTTTTGGTAGAAAAAAGGGAACGATAGATAATAGTGTACTGCAGTGACGAACCTTGAGCTTAACATGTTCGGAACAGTAAAGGGTCAGGTATAGAACTAAGACGCTCATGTGCACGGATATAGCCAGCTGCTGAACCTCCTTTAAGAGCAGTGAAACATCGTTAACGAAATAAACAAACAGCTCAGTAAAGCATTGCTTTCAATATCAATAGGATACAGTTTCCATCAGTGATCGTAGGAATAAAAGATATATTAAACGAAAACTTTTCATCCATAATCACATTTGCTACTATAGCTGCGATTGGGATAGGTAGATTTCTAATGAACAAAGTTTACTTGACAGTATGCTTTAACTATAACGGATAAGGACATTGGGCTTTCAGCTGACAGTGATGAGAAAAAGTCTCGAGCTTTCTCCGATCTCGATTCAACCCGGCTTGGTACGGCGATCGTGGCCTAAGTACATGTCGTTGGCATCTCTATTAGCGGATGCCTTTCCAGCGGGAGAGGATAGGATCCTAACAAAACTTCGTTCTTTCCTACAATGAGATAAGTCAAGCATATGTCTCTGCGGATGTCTTTCAGAGATGCCTTGGGGAGGGACGATACATACACCCAAGTACATCTCAATGAATGGGATAAGAAAGAAAGAATAAGAATAATGAAGATGCCTTGGGGAGGGACGATACCTGCACCCAAGTACATCTCAATGAATGGGATAAGAAAGAAAGAATAAGAATAATGAAGATGCCTTGGGGAGGGACGATACCTGCACCCAAGTACATCTCAATGAATGCAATAAGAAAGAAAGAATAAGAACAACAAAGATGCCTTAGGGAGGGACGATACATACACCCAAGTACATCTCAATGAATGGGATAAGAAAGAAAGAATAAGAATAATGAAGATGCCTTGGGGAGGGACGATACCTGCACCCAAGTACATCTCAATGAATGGGATAAGAAAGAAAGAATAAGAATAATGAAGATGCCTTGGGGAGGGACGATACCTGCACCCAAGTACATCTCAACGAATGGGATAAAAAGAGCAAAGCGAGCGAAATTATCCAGTGTTAAAAATATCTGACCTGTAAAAGACACCAGATATAAGTGGTCCTTTCGCAAAGGCAGAAACATAAAAATATGAGCTGACGTCATCATATCCTGAAATAGATAGTTTACTGGTTTCCCCTTTCTTCGTACTTTGACACGTACTCTTTATTGCTATGGGAACGCTTCCTGAACGAGTTGATACAGTCTACAAAGACGAAATTGCTAGTGTATTATTGGACCAAAAGAGAAAAAAGGAAGATATAACTTTTGTGGATGTTTTTGAGGAGTTAGAGGATATCATCGTGAACAGTTTTAAGGAAGGGGATACGCTTGAAACTTTCAAATGTCAATGGATAAAAAGGGTTGTCTCAGTAGCAGATCTCATGAACATGAAAGTAGAAGGCAACAGCAGTCGTAATAAAAGTTGGAAAGCTATCACGGAACGTTTGGGAGCCAAGGAGTCCAACAACGAGGAACCTAGTACGACCGACACGGCACCAAGCAGCGCAAGATCAAGTTCCGCCAGCGGAAGGCTAGATGCCAAGGACAAAGAGCAGATTGAGGGCATATTTGATAATTTGGATGAAAGTAAGATGTGGGTTCTGTCAACTGGCACCGTCGTTGAAAAGCAGATGAAAGCGTTGGCATTAGCATCAAACTTTGATCATCCGTGTCATTCTTTGATTTTGGATCCCGACGATGATAATTGGACCGACTATTTTACGAAGAAAGAGATAGAGGAGATCAGAGCGTTCAGAAGGTATAGGCTGAAGGATTTACCTGGAGAAGTCGTAGACTACTTGTCGTCTTTTGGAAACGTCAAGGACGCTAAAGATTGCTATAAGCAAGCTTTTCAAACGTTTTTCGATCCGTCAGAACAGCCTGATCTATCTTGGATACAATTTTCTCTCATACGATGCGCGCGGTTTTTCTTTAGAACTGATACAATTGATTTTACGAATATGACGGAAGCTGATTTTTCGCGCTTGTGGGACTTCATAGCGACCGCATTTGACACATCCAAGGTACGTGCCGTGTATGGGGAGAAAGCGAGCAATGCTGCGTCCAATGGTAGAAATAAGAAAAGGAAGCTTGAGGCAATTGAGCCCAGAAAACGAAGCATTGTTGGGAGTAAGGTAGACTTGCTTTTTACTACAACGTTTGGGGAGGAGCTGGGTTGTAATGAGGTGGGCATCTCAAAGAACCACAATTCCACCAAAGAATTGAATGATGGAAGGATGAAACAGTTAAAGACGTTGAAAGCAATGTTATGTCAGCTTGCATCACAAAGCCCGAGTCTTGCGAGGCAACTACGTACCGTGGGCTACACGATTATGGGTCCTAAGGTCAATATGATCCTCATGGATTTTCCAGCTGGATACGTCTGTCGCGTGACGAGAACAGGCAATCTATACTTCCCAGGAGATTCTAGTCAGTTCGTTAGAGGAATGAAGCCGTTGATGGCGCTTGCTTGGCACGGCAAATCGGCCATGGAAGAGTCGTTGAACCTGATGCTTAATGACCATGAGGATATTCGGATTGAGTTCACTGGTTCTTCGGCAACCGATGCCATGATTCCCCCTTGTTTCTGGCCATCACATTGATCGCTGTCATGGTTAGGTTTTCTTTTTATCCTTCCAGCTTTTATTTGGTCTTTATATTTTCTTTCTGTCTATTTTTATTCCTGATAACGCTTATGCCATAGTCAGTAAACCAAAAGTTGTCTGTGGGGGTGCTATGGTTCCGTTTAAAAGAGTATCCTGAGACGCGCACAAGCTAATTCATCTTGGGCGAGTTCTCGAATGATTTCTTGGTATAGCCTGAACAGATTTTTGAGAGAAAACCTTTGCTCATATCGACCTTTGTACATCTCCAGTCTTGTACATTTCAACCTTTTGTGTTGCTTAAGCTTTATGAATATTAAGTATGCACATTAACTGTAATGGATCTTAGCCTTTGCGCATCTAAACTTTTGTGCCTTTTAACAAGACTCGTAGCAGGGATGAATAATAAGAATTTCGTATAAATACTCTATCTTTCAATATACATAAAGTAGCAAATCAAAAGTGCCAAAAGTATTCAGACGAGACTAAAGAGAAACTATAAGAGGAAGCAGAAATACGGCAAAAGGATGAAGAGAAATATAAAGAAATAATAATCGCTCAGGAAAATGTGGTTGAAGAGCTTAGAAAGCAAAGGCTAACACATATAATCGGGATGAAGAAAGACGTTTACCTGGAGGTCAGAGGAGGCCTGCTACTAGAGGTTATGGTAAGCTAACTGAAGCTCACTCTTAGTTTCTTGTAGATTACGTTGACAGGAATCCGACCGCTATCCTGACTGAGATAAAGAGAAGCCTGTGTGAGGCGTTCGAAAGCTTGAGTATCTCAGAATCAGCGTTGCATAGACATTTAGTCAATAATTGCCGTATAACCTTTAAAAAGTTGGAAAATCTTCCTGAAGCAAGGAATTATGACCGTGTAATGGCTTGGAGAACAGAGAAAGTTTAAGCGTGGAAAAAGATGCAAGACTTGGATTTTACTAAGAACTGCGTCTTGATTGATGAAGCTGGCTTCAATTTGGATACTCAAAGAAACTTTGGTCGTTCTTTGAAAGGAAAACCAGCAAAAGGCATTATAACAACTGGAAATGGAGTTACAATCACTATGTTAGATTCCATATCTGAAGCAGAAGTAATAGATATATCTTTGAGAAAGCCTCAGGCTACATCTGTGTCCAAAAAGAGAAAGATTAACGGAAAAGAAGCAAAAACAGGTCATGGTCGGATTGGTACACGAACAGAGCACTTTCTGGCTTATGTATCTAATGTAATGGACGTGTTGGATAAACATGATATGAGAGGCCATTATATTGTAATGGACAATGCTCCAATACACATGCCAGCAACTGTTCGCAATCTGATTGAGAGCAGAGGTTATAAATGTCTGTACTTACCACCATATTCCCCGTTTCTAAACACCATTGAAGAATTTTGATCAAAGGTAAATGCAGGTATCAGGAGAAATGCGCTGAAAGCTGATGATAGACTTACGGATCGAATCTGTGATTCAGTAAATAAAGTGAACAGATCAGACTGCGAAGCTTGGATCAAGCATTCAGTATCATTCTTTCCTCGCTGTAAGAATGAAGAAAGAAACCTTTGAAGCAAGGCCTACAGACAACTTCTGCATAAAATATCATAGAAAATTATTATATATGAAGACCTATATACTTCACTCTGAATTATCATATGATCTCCTCCTAAAGAAAAAAGAACCATCATACAGACGAAATCAAAAATGGTTTTCAAGAGTTCTTTGCATTATGAAATACTTCATAGCGGCTGTATTAATCCTCATGTATCAAAGACGCCCTAGGTTTAAATTTGATGACGCAAAAATGAGTGTGTTCAGTAGCTTGCCACAAAATGAGGGTGACAACTTGTACTAAAGGCCGTGAGTACATGTTGGCTTAAAATAGAGTGTTGAACACAAAAAAGCAGACCGTCATATTGCTCTTCCTTCTACTCAAGCATTCAATCCATTATAATAATCCTTAATCCACTGTATTTCTTCAACATGTCCGATTCGTTGTTGCTCTTTTGCCTTGTTGATGGTGAACCACTATCAAGAGCGTTTCCTGTTGAAATTGCAGCGACAGCTCAGTCGGTGATCTTAAGGATGCCATCAAGGCCAAAAAGTCTAACGATTTCAAGGACATTGCTGCGAAGAAGCTCACACTCTGGCGTGTCGAGATTTCTACTATTAATGCTAACAGACGCAATGAGGTCTTAGTTGACAACGTTGCCAAGGAAGAGCTTCTTCCAGATGATGAAATTTCGGATGTGTTTGACAGGAAACCCCCTAAGAAAACAGTTCACATCATGGTTCAAATACCAGTAGATAGTCGGCAAGGTACTACTGCATCTTAGATATAGCGCTAACTGTCTGTGATTAGGTTCCAACCAGAGGATAGCTGAGTTGTGTCAAAGAATTCAACAGTTGCAAGAAGTCGTCGATAGTAATGATGCAGCTTGCTGTAAGTCCTATACAGTTACGGATTTCCTGCTAATTTACTCACATGATATAGCACAGATTTTAGCATTACCGTCAAACCTGAGAGAAGAGTCTCGTACAATTATTGCGTGGATATCAATACGGTGACAGTCGAGCAATTCAAAAAGAAGATTTTCACTAAATACCCTCAATTTGACGACGATGACTATCTCGAAGTCTATGTTCATGATAATACTGCACAGCGTCCTGAGAAATTGACCAACGACGACGAGCTGCGAAATATCCTTAAAGTTGCAAGAAAAGAATATAACTGCAAGTTAACAATATCTTTGGAATGTCCTTCAAAGAATTTCTCTGCGTGGACATTGCAAGAAGTCTGCCTAGAGTACGGGATAACAGATGCCATTCGTCCCTCTATTGGAAACTTTAAGCCTTTCGACGGTATCCAATCCGACCCGCTGAAAACTCCATTACATCAAACAAGCCTGCAAGGCCTTATTCAAGAAATCAGAACACGACGTCTGAGTTTGAACATGAATGATCCGACCGAAGCCACGCAATCAATTTTTGTGGCCTCATTCCTATTGAAGGCAACGACAATCTTTTATGAAGAATTATATCTTGCTGCAGAAAAATATCTCAGTAGTCGACTAGGCAACGGACCGGTGGACTATTCAGTACATTCTCGTCAAACAAATGATTACACTCTTTGTGTTACTGAAGTGAAAAAGGAGGACTTTAACCAAGGAGTGGCGCAGAATGTTTTACAATTGGAATCAGCACTGACCCGGAGAAAACGCAAGCGTACAAAATATGATGATGAAGAAGAAGACCAATCATGCCCAGTGAAGTCATACGGAATAGTTACAGACTCTAGAGAATGGATATTTCTTGAATGTACAATGGGAGACGACAAGGAAGTTTCCTACAGATTATCACGTCTTCCCGAACTAATCAACTACAATGCTCATGTTTGGGAAGACCACTGCACTGCTGTTTTTAAAAAGCTCGTATGGTTGACAACTCGAATAAAGAATGAAATTCCAGCACGAAACACGTATCATAAAAAGCGAGCTTCACCATCTACCAGCAATAAGAGAAGAAAAGGAAGCAGATAAGATAATGTTATTACTACGATTCTATGTGTTTATAGCTATACTTATTGTGTTGTATATATTAAAGTTTCCATTTCCTTGAAAAACTAATATCTCATTACGCGCTAAGCTCTAATTTCCAGCCACCGCAAACACCTTCTATTGGTTGGCGCAAAGTCACATGCAAAATCCAGTCTTAGCAGTTAGTTTCATTCTACACATAAAAAAAGTATAAGCCGTTAGTTTCTTCGACCTCCTACTGGAACAAACTCTGCCGCACAACCGTCTGGAAAAACATCCCGGTACCACAAGAAGAAGCCTCGGCCAAGGTTTTCCGAGCGACAATCAGACAATACCTGCGCGACGCACATACGACGATAATATCTGCTCCCAACTGGCGCACGGACCCTAGCAGCATGCCGACCCACGCTATGCATAGACCCAATTTTGTGGTTACCCATGACGAGACGAGACCGCAGCAGGTGTATCCGCTGGCGACTAGCATGGCTCCCCGGTGGCAAGAAAAAGGCCTGCATTACCTGTGGCTATGTGAACCTCACCAAGAAACACGTCATTGACTGTCTCCGTATGCATGACCGCCTAGGCATTACCCGCCAACAGACTGACGATCCAATGTCCTTCTGCCTCAACCTCCTCACGCATTCCATCAGCAGATCCACCCGCCGTCGCCAACCGATCCGCACAATATGGCCTGTTGTATGCACAATTCTTGCCGAACTCGATGCTCACAAGCATCCGGGATCAGATCTACGACAATACCATGGACCCAGATCCGGGAAAGGCCGTGCTGGAATGGCTCGATGCTCTCCCTCCTCAACCAGGCTAGGCATATCAAAGCTGACTCCCTCTTCTTCCCTCATTTTCCTTTTTTCGTTTCCTTTCTGTTTCACTATATGTTTTTCTTTATTCCTTTATATTCCTTTTACCTCACTCTTTCGACCTTTTCCCTGCCTCATCCGCAGGGTTTTTATTCCACGTTTTTCTTTTTTGAGCGGTCTCGAGCAAATATGTCTGTCCCAGACGCTGTGTTCAAATAGAGACGTTAAATAAAACCAACAAATTTTTAACGTATATGCCGTTAGGCGCCCCATGCATATTACTGAAATGGACCAAGGTTGCATATAGTGGATGCAGTGTGGGATAGGTACTATTGCGTGATAGTGAACACTGGAGGCTTCTAGGTTCCCTTCTTCTTGTTGTTGTTGTTGTACTTGCAGACCAAGAAAGCTTGCCACTTGGAGACATTTCTGGAGAAAAAGGATAAAGGTTAGTTTATAGCGTGCTTTCGATTACATTACTTACCTCTCAATGACATTCAGGTCTGAATCAGTGTGCGTCCAGCGCAGACTTAATTGACAAGCATCGACCGTATCCATTACAGCTCTTCGGGTTTCTTCTTCTAAACCCTCCACTGGAACTGTTGACACAGCGTACAATAAGAAATTCAGGCAGTCAAGCGCCCTGTAATGGCCTGTGTTTGTTGCATTATTATTCCGGCGGCCTTGAAATGCAATAGGAATCGTTTGGCGGGTTCTTTCATATCACCACCGATGGCACGGTACGTATTCCGGTCTTTTAGAAGTAAAATAGATAGGTTTAACGATGTTGCCATTCTGATCCGGCTTATTGCAATCGAGCGCCTCCTTGTCATTCACGAGCATGCTTCAAAACAAACAGATGCATCTCGTCCAAACCAAAGATAATGTGTCTGTAAATATGCTCAATGATATGGAATGAACAGGTGCTTTAACACCTCGGTCCTGTTAAGAGTATGTAACGATTGAGAGAATTTGTTACTATACGGTATAACTTGTGATATGATCTATCTGATATACCTTATCGGCTGGAGCAAATTTTCTTGTGGACGTATTTGGAATGGCTGCAACAGACCAGAGATGATATACATACCGCTGGTCTTCTGCGCTTTGGTGGTACACTAGTGGCAACCAAAGTAGTGAGTAAAGCCGAAATGATTGCATAAACTGACAGCTTCAGGAACATCGCCGATAGTCAGGAGCAAATGCACCTTTGCCATCATGACTTCTTGACAACTATGTCATCCCGTTCCAGTTGCTGCATCTCCTGGAGAAAAGGCCGAATAAAGGATCAG
The DNA here is from genome assembly GCA_002749535.1 of Apophysomyces variabilis. NCBI lineage: Eukaryota > Fungi > Mucoromycota > Mucoromycetes > Mucorales > Mucoraceae > Apophysomyces > Apophysomyces variabilis. Next base: position 129,414 of record MZZL01000025.1, read on the forward strand.
ATATTTTTGGGGCTTTCTGACCCTACGTGACGCCTTACTGAAGCACGTTACATTTTCATAACGGAACGGTAAGTTGACTTGACTAGTTCCTTCATGTAAGTTTGTTTGATCTTACCGCTCAGAGGGGTCGAAGTTGACAACCACCAGATGCATTATCATCAACGAAGTATTGCTGTTGGTAAAACACTGGAAACAGTCGGTAACAATGCTGCTTGCGTGTCGATGCTTCTTCTCACTCACTTATTAGGTTATACTGCTCGCTGACTGCGGGCCTATTGTGTTTTCTTACATGCTCATTAACCAGTGACGGTCAACACTAATATATGTTTCACTGTTCAGACATCTGAAAGCAAATGCGTGATCATATAGCATATATCAGTTGTTAAAGTATTCTGTTGATGTTAGGTAAGTGTGGCAATGTAGGGATACACTAGGTATCTTTGTCGATAGTACAATTCCTGGTATCGGTTATCCAATAAGATCACGATTTGTAATTACTAGTTTCACAGTTTTTTCTATTTTTAAGCTATCATTACTTTCAATGGATTTTCCATACTTATACAAAATAAGGATCAGTGAATTTCCCCTACTTTCAGTGAACTCTGTTTCCGTAGGGCAATCAGAAAAATAAAGCGAGTAAATACTTCTAATACTTGGAAAGGAGGTGTAACCGGTCATTATCCTAACTTTGTTAAAGCTATAATGAAGCATAGGATGGATAAAATTTGATCATGAATATTAATTCTGTTTATAACGCTAATGATATTCCTAGATATATTGAAGCTCGAGGATACTAATGTGCTTATCTTCCATTACATCTGTCTGAGCTCAGTTATGTTGACCAGTTTTGGTCTGTTGCCAAGATTAAAGCAAAACACAACAGGTTCTTGGAAAACGAGACGCTGATGATACCATTCAGCGAGGCGTACAATAGCTTAAAGTGATGTGATTTGATGGACTAGTTTCTCACTTTCATAGAGCTTTAGACAAACTTTGTAACAGTAGAGGCAGTATAATTTAATACTTATTTTCTCAGCATATATAATTGTAGGAAAAAGAAAGCGGTAAACAAAGAAATAAATGTCGTCATTTGTTCGACATCTTACAATATTCTGCAAATAAGACCGATGTGTACAGACGGATGGCTTGCAAATAAGGAGTTTTTTTCCGAATAAACGTCGGAAATATGACACACAGATCAGCATAGACCTCTAGTGACATAAAAACGGTCGAACGCTTTGATAGGGCACTACATCATTATGCCCCGCCCTTTTATTAGGACGTCTGGGACAAAAACACGTAACTTTAGCATATGGACCATTTATTAAATGGATGTGAATGCGTCGGAAACATTGAATAGGCCATTTTGCGTCTCATGTTGTGTCTTTGACTTGTTTTGTGTCACTCATATTAGTATCTTGGAGAAATACTACAGAGTTATTCAAATTGTTTTGAAAGCGAGATTATCTTTTGCCGTCTTTTCGCATAAAATTGTTCCAGCTGGGCAAAATCGTCGGCAAGTCGCTTCAAGCTGGTAGCCACATTTCCCTGAAGACGATTTAAGAGTAAGCTGTCATCTTCCTCCTCACCTCTGCCGTTTTCCTGGTTCTCCTCATTGGCATGGTTTCGTTCCGACGAGGATGAAGAACGATGTGTAAAAGGCCTTAAAGCTGCTGGTGATTCACTGATTGGAGAAACAGAAGGGGTTGGAAGTGCTGGTTGTGGCTCTGTTGGCAGTTCATAATGGATTGCTTGACCGTTTGCATGCGCAGCAGGAACAAATCTCACGTAAAAAGCCGATCACTTGATCACCCTGATATAGCATGGAGAACCGGGCAGCATCTGTCGCAGACCTGAGATGAAGGTAGGTATATCTATTTAGGAGCAAACATTAACTGTAAAGCTATATAATTTACTATAGTTGATACTTGTCGATCGGTACTTTCCCCACATGGACAAGATTATACAGATTTTGAAGAGTTGTGTGTTATATGTAGATAGAGAAAGGGACGGATAGAATCCTTTGAGACTGTTGGATATCTTTGTTTCATTTAACTTGTCTGCCTATTTATAATTATTTGATCTTATGCGGGATTTGTAATTAGTGAACGTTCTTCTCGGCGATAGGTGTATGATTAGCTAAGTGTAATAACTGCGGTAGAGCAGTGTCACCTTGTCTTCATCCTCGGTGATAGATCTCTGATTTAGAGAAGAGGTGCAGTTGGTGTTCCAAACTAGAAGAGTTCACTGTAAACGGAAACACGTTTAATTCCGATCATCCTGTTCATGGAACACAAGTACTAGGAAGTCACATACGACATCGACGTATACCACAAGTTGAACTAAGAGTGCGGTATAGATTTTGGCGCTCATGTTTTTTTAACTGGTAACCAACGACTTTTACTTGAAATGAAGGCTGGTAACATCCTTCGCATAGTCTGGCCATTTTGAAAAGTTGCTGTGCGAAAGGGAAACACCTGGTTTCATATCTTTCTCGTTGCAATTGTTGCACACCTATAAACGCTTCGTATTAATTGATGATTCGTTGTTCCATCTAGGTATTGTACCTGCGATGTAAGGTACTGATCCATCTTGAGAACCACCAGCTCTTCTCTTCGTTCCTTTCGCTTGATGTGCTTCCATAACTTTCCAACTACCCCACTCCGGTGACCCTTCAGTTTCATACTATCTTTGCCAAACATCCCATCACCGAACACGATGAACGGCATCTTTTCCACTTTTGATAGCCTGCTCGCTTCTATTTTCGAATCCTTTGTTTTTTCACCATGTCGATCTCACCGCAGACTCTGGTGGACACGCTCTCCTACTGAGTTATTCAGTAACAAGTTTATACTTGACTTACATACTCAATTGCATCCACGTTTGCTTTTCTTTTCTTCTTTCCTTTTTTTTTTTATTTTCGCGACGTAGCTTGCGATTCCATTTTGTGTGTTTACTACGATTTTCGTTCAATTTTTTTTCCTCCATTGGTCAGGATGTGACCATTTCCTCTGGAGCACGTTGACGGCCCTGGTAATTCCGAAATCGCCCCTCCGCTTTCGTCTGTCCATAGAACGCAAATAGCGCATTCATATGTTGAAAGGTGCAACGGACATAGCTATCATACACCTCGAGACTCTGTGTTTTGCCAGTCTCTAAATCCGTCTCAATGGCCGCAATGCCTGCTTCTTTCTTATCCGCCTGAATTATTTTTTTGACGCAAGGGGGAGCCAGTGTACGTATAGTACTCCTTTGTACTGCATCTGTGGATTTCATGTGGACTATTGCCGCATCCATATGCGGCCGTAAACACTTGTGATCGGCCGGGGTTCACTGCACACTGTTGGAAATAGTCAGTAATCTTCTCTTCTGTAACATCGGTCGCAACGAGCTCTGTGTCCACTGTAGACTTCCTTTACCGATTTTCTGGCAAACTAGGAGTAAACTGCGAAACCAACTAAGAGAATTTGATTAGTGAAGATAACGCCGCGATCCACCGACGAGTTTTTCAATTCTTCAACGCTAAGCATCCTGCAGTTAGAATACTTTTTATCAATGACTTGTTCTATATGTTACCTTCTGTATCCTAGTTTGGTAAAGTCAAAAATGGTATGAAATAAGGCAGTGTTTTGCTCAAAACCCCCTTCAGATGTGAACTCTGTTGATCATGATAAGGCTTTACTATTGATTTTCGCAAACTGCCACTTTGTGGATGGCATGGGTGATAGCTGAATCGCCCTGGAAGTTCATCGTCATAAGAACCTTTGCTGTTTTTATATTCTTCGTCATAGGTACTCAAGATATGACGTAGCACCGGCACAAACCTTCCTGGGGAAGCAGACATGGTCTCTGCCATTGCAGGGACGGGAATGACTCTGGATAGCTCCTCACAGAGAGAATTAACTGCGTAGGTTATACCCGTAGAGACCAAGAGAACTGCATCATGTCATAGGGGATCTTTGCCACAGACCCGTTCATAGACATTCTCTTTGGCAAGATCTTTTATACGACCATTAGGAAGTGTTGTATTAGGATGGGTAATGGATCAGACACAGAGACTCAAACAAGAGAATACGTTGAGACAGGTGTTTATTCCTGAAAAGAAGGACTATGGACTAAGAACCCAGTCCAATTGATGTATGTAAAGGATACGGCTTATGAATCTACCTTAATACACTTTATCAGAATACCACAGGAAGTTTCTAGAAAAAGCAAGAACAACGTTGGTTATGATTTCTCTATCGATTACTGACATATTTACCGGTACTGTTGCTTTCAACTTGTGGATTGAATACTGTACCACTCGGTTCTCAAAGGTTTCCACGGCATTATTGGTATGACAGGTTGCCAATGTCTTGCAGGCCGCCGATAAGGCATCAATGTAGCCAGGAAAGCCCTGTGGAGAGAAGATTACGGAAGGATATGTCGCACGAAATTGTGCCCAACAACCTAGTAGATCGGATGGCATGTTGGAGCTTTTGTTGAAGACCTTCTTATCGAGGACTAATTGACATACGGAATACCAGAAAGACTGTGTGTAAACGTATGCACTTATTTCCTGATTGGCATTCGAGATAATGTAACTATTCATGAAGATTTGAGCTCGGAAGACTACTTCGCGCAAAAACTGCACAGACTCGTAAGTTTCGTTTTGAGTTCCTCGCGCTGCTCTGGTCGGATGACAGAATCAAGCGGTAGCTTTCTAGTGTATCTTTCGTGATCTTTTCTAAGTTCTTCATTGACGTATTCATTTATAGTTTTTGCATGACCCGTGCAAGATCTGCTTCTTGCAGAAGCATGCTCAGTCGAACCACCGGCTGGACATGGCCTAGATGGGACATTCTTGTTCCTTGTCTCTTCATCCTTCGAAGCCCTGCCGGGTTTGTTTTGCCTGGAATGCGCGGCTTTTTCCTCAGCTGTCAATTTTCTTTTCTGTTCTTTTTCCCAACTATAAAATGAGAGTGAGCAAAGTTCTGATGATGCAATGATGTATCTTGCCTTGAATTCTGCCGTGATTCTTGTTTTGAGGACAAGCTTTGTATCGCTTGTTTGGACTCCCTTCTTCAGAGCAGTCTTTGCAAGTCACTGAAGAAATTGACCGTTTTATAATACCTGTTCTGAAACACAACTTCCGAATTACAAACCAGGTTTTCTTCTCTCTGCCTCTTGTGCGTGTTCAGCTAGTTTTACGGTTTTCTTATGGAAGATCAAAATCATAGCCTCGTCAAAGTAGACGCCAACACTTGTAAGAAGGTGCTTGTGTTATTTCGATATAGTCATAGGGCATTGAAAAAAAAGAAACAAGAAGAGGTGAACAGGGTAACAGAAAGAGGGAGGAAGACAACACACGTAAAGAACCGATCAATAAGCGGTAGTTGAAACCGGAATGGCGCGACAACACGTTTTTAATGCAAAACCATTGTTGTCTTTTTGCGTCTAGCACAAAATCATATTATATCTTTATCCACTCATACTATGGGAAAAGAGATCATGAGGAAGTCTTAGAACGGGCAACCCTGAGGAAACCCTTTAATAAGCTTAAGCTCCTTTTCACCTTTCTTCTGGCTGTGTGCCAACCAGGTTTTGCATTCGACAACATTTTGTTCCGCACCCAGTTCCTACGTACCTAGTAATCTGGACCCTACACGTTAGCCAAACTTCATCCCTTGTGCAAATAATAAGAGTGTATCCAAATAAAACAACACAAAAGCGACAAAGCTAAAGAAAGAGAGAAAGAAGATGTGGTATGCACTCCCTATTGCCGACAGCACTTGTCTAGACCATAAAAGTGACCATACAAAGAGAACAGTTTGATTGATTTGTCGGTCACTGTCAACAAGTTCCATTTGCTTGCTTTAGGAGCATGTGCCAGTGTATATGCAATAAGAACGAATCGGACTAGACCTTGATCAAGCATGACGTGCCACTGTGACCTCTTCCTTTTGGCAAAGGGGTTCTGATACTATACTTTATGGACTTTACTGCTACAGTATGATATCTAGCGTTCTTTTATATAGCATAAAACAATCAAAAACTCTGTTAATATGCGCTCTGGATCCTCCTACATATATAAAACAGGATCATATGAAATGGACTGTAAATATTTCATTTCTCTACTTGACTTTTACTTCGTCCTTTTATGAAATTACTGGCATGGTCAGCGTTTTTATATATGAAGTGATTCATCTGATTTTTTCAACATAACAGGCAGCAATGAACGACATATCGCGTAATTGAGAAAGCTAATACGGTGGCATAATTAATAGGTCCGTAGTTATCTTGTTTGTAAGATGATCCACAGGACATTGAGAACCGTGGCTTCATTTAAGCAGTATCTAATCTTCCTCGTATGTATTAATACTCGGTAATTCAAACTATTTACGTTGACAATTATCAGGCTTTTTTTTTATGTACTCTAAATGATATGTTTAATGAAGTTTAACCTTTACTAATTGTCCTTTACTAGTGTCCTTCCATACATCACACAGGTATCTGGCGTTTTGCATGAAATAAACAGAATTAGCTACAGTATTTTTGCTGATGTTTTCCCATATCTCAACTATTTTAGGAATTGGGTCGTTTAGAATAATCTTATAATTAGTAGAATAGTTATCTATGTCATTGTGATGTAGTTGCACTTGCCTCTGAACAGGAACTCGCTTTCGATTCAACGTCTCTTATTGCGAATTTTCATAGTTTGATTAGATGATTCTTCAAAATTGACTCTCCGATACTTCCAAAAACTTTTGAGGGATCTTTCTTCATCAAGTCAGTCAGACGAGCTTACTTGGAATATTACAATAGCTTCCATGAACGATGTTATTTCTTTTTCCTCAATGTGATATACACATCTTACTGCACAGCCATGCCATGCACTTACGGATCAGAAATGTCCGGCGCCTTACAGAGCTGTACGGGAGTGGGAAATGTGACATTTGAGCGATGCTGCTTTTACAGATTCGGTGTGGTGCGCCGGTTGCTAGTAATGCTGTGGACGATATCGAACAAGGAAAGTATTTTCTTCGTTTTCTTTTTAAAGCTTGCTTTCTTTTACTAACTTTTTTCCTTCGTAGCTCGCGCAATTGTTGGCTTATCATTCCAGACCGTCGAGTTTGGGCCAAGTTTTCGGTCCTACATATTCTGGAGCGATGGGTTCACTTACTAAATTTTGGATTAACATCGGAACACTTCGGGATCCTAAAGACGAAATCTTGGTTATTGATCCAAAAGATTAGAGTCTTTTATCAAGCCTATTATTAATTCTTTCTGCTTTTCACCGTCCAGCGCTTTCATGCAGCAATCTCGTGGCTCTAATTTCTTTTTAATAGTTATGGGACAAGCTGTTTGTTTGGAACAGAACACCTGCAATAATGTCATTCAATCTCTACTATGACAGTTGCAGCATGCTAATTCTCTTGTGACATTGCTGTTTGCAATTAGCTTCAGAGTCCATTCAAAACCAATGAGCTGCACTGCAGTTCAAAGGACGTTTTACCCTGGGTAAAATCTGGGTAAAACGTCAAATATTACCCACATTTTACCCACCTTCTATACCTTTATTAATTGGGTAAAACAGTATGTGTCAGACGTAATTACATTAATGCTATTGGACTAAGTTGTATGCATTTAACAATTAACATTAGTATTCTATTCGACAAGTTCTTTTCTTTAAGCCCTTTTATTGGGTTAACTTGCTTGCAACGATACATTCTATTGGAGCTAATGATTCTTATCTAGTCTTTCCGATTTGATGCTCTTTTCGTTGCATGCATTATTTTAGCCAATAAAATACAATCTTTATTATGTACAAGGACACTTCTTTAGCCTTACATATAGAGAAAACATCTTTATTTTATTGAAGATATATAATATAACGTACTAACAGGTAGCTAGCTTTACTATTGGACCTATATAATCTTACCTAATTACTGAAGGCTAAAAAAGCATGGTTTTTAAAATCGATAGTTAATAAAACGTACTAAAAGCTAACATGTTAACATACCTAAGAGCGCATAGCAATAACGAATGGCAGCATTACGTATAGGCCTACAAAAGGTTATCTTGATGACTAATTAAGTTACAACATAAAAAAATATCTGTACCATTAAAACGTGTGTCATGTTTCTCTGTTTCCATTTCTTTAAAGAAAGGAAAAGCTACTATATGCGACAAATAAAAAGTCAAGATTAGTTACATTTAGGTCAGTCAATCAAAATACCTTAGTTAAACGTAAGAAGCAAGCTTTCCTATAACGTTGCAATTATATTGGCTATCAAAAGAAAAAAAAAGAATGAGGTGCTGTCAAATGAAGATAAAAGCTTACCAGTAAAGAACACGCTTTCAGGTCAAGGTTGTATATCATTAAGATGATATATCATCAACATTGTGAAAGTGAGTTTACCGATGAAGAAGTACTGAAACACCATGGAGTGAAAAAAGCATAGGAAAAAGTTTGTGAAAGAAAAGAATCAGTAAAAGGAAAACGCGAATAACCCCATAAAAAAGAAAAAAAATATGTTAAAAGCGCGTGATATAAATATTTGTGCATTTCCTGGGAATCGTGCATACACTGTCATGCTGCTTATATTTTACATTTGCTAGTTTTTTTTCTCTTCCGGGGAAGGAGAGACTGAACAACACTGAAGATTTCTCCCCCCATGGGAAAGTGGGTAAAATCTCATGTATTACCCAGGGGTAAAATGTGGGTAAAACGCCTAACTATACCGCTGTGATAGTTGGATATGTTGCTAAAGGATAATGTACTTTATCACTGATAGTTAGTGAATTCCTTGAATAGATCTGAGCACAACTTCCAGCGCCAAAACATATTATTGTTTTCATTCAGTTCAGTATTAACAAAGGAATATCTTGTGTAGTGGAAGTCCATGCGTCTCCGTTAACGGTACGCATAAAAAGCAATTCGTTTTGTTTGTGCTATTGTGAAAGGTAACAAAGTATTGATTCTGAAGTTTCTTTCTCTGACCTGGATGGAAAAGGGAAATGGTGTAGAAGTTGAACAAATCGGCTGCGCAGCGCCATTCGTTTGGTTTCAACAAATGCAGATATTTTTCTCACAAGCACGGATTGTCTCGTCTATTCTATCCTAATAGTTCATATGTTGCTCTAAGGACAAATTCTAATTCCTTGTCATCTTATTATTGCAAATAAAACATATTCTAGGCCTTCTATATACGCCCGTTGGCTAAGCTACTAAGCCGAAGAGTACATGCATTGGCAAGTTAAAGTTCACAAGTCTTTTCAGGAATTCTGTTCATGATAACATTGCCTTCTCATCTAATACACATGATGTAGTCCTCATTTGTATTACAGTGGTAAAACTCATAGAAAAACCTGATATTTAGTTCTTACCTTAGTTAGCGAGCAGATTGTTTTCCAAGTCGTTTGGTGTCACTAGCCATAAGCATTGTAATGAATACATGTATTACGGTCTGTGGAACTCAATTGCTTAAACTTGCTTTATCCAAAATTGGCTGAATGTATTTTTTCACCGCACTGCGCCCAGGCTCTCTTGTTACACCGTGTCATGCCCAAGAACAAGGTTGCAAAGTGACCGTTCCATTTCCCGCAGCCGACCAACTGCTGCTTACATTCTATTGTAATAACAAATGCAAGGTAGCAAAAACCAAGTCGACCTAATTCAACGTATTATTGTACAGCAAAAATGCCCTGTACCAACCATACCTGGGCAGTTGTTACTCTCTTATAAGGATGGGAAGTATAGTTATGAAGCAAGCTGCTTTACGGGTTCTGATTGTCTGATACAACTGCGCGGAGACGCAGCAATCGACATTCGATGCAGATATCATCTTATACTCTAATAAGACTTATAGAATTCAAAGTGTCTGAAGGTACTATTAACTTGAATGATCTAAAGCAGTATCGATATAGTATCTGTGAATCTAGTTTTAAAGCAAAAATGCCTAGTCAGGTGCTCCCGGAGCGTACTATAAGTCGACCCGCATTATGTGTTACCAGGCTCGTGTTAGCGGGTTGATAAACAGGACATATTAGTCTCATGGCCTCTGGTCTATACAAACAGAATGTAAGTATTATAGTTACACTTAATTCGATGGCTGGGAATTGTTCGGACGCATAAACAATCGAACAGTGCAGACTAAATCGTTGGTTTCTTCTTTATCCCGCTTTGCATCTTAGTAACGGCTTGGCGATTTAACCATACACTATCCTGTCACTGTCTTACTGAACGCTTATTGAGCCGGCAAGCAGCAAGCTAACTTTAGTGAACACTGAGATCAACGGAAAAGAATTCGTCTCAAGGAAGGATAATTCCGTATAAATCTTGACATGTCTGACCAGAACAATTTAAAACAAGCCGCTTTACAGAGAGGAAATGATGTTTCAGGGAAATCGCTCGTCAGAACACGTGACAAAACTGCAGAGCAGGCAATCGTCAAGGCAATCGAAGGACAGGCAACGCCAGAACAAAAAAAATATGCGCTCGTGCTCCTTATGAATATGCTTAATAGCAGTACCAAACACGAAGTGCGCCTAGGGGATTTGGAAGAAAGGCTTGAACAGGCCGATCAGCAAATCAAGGAAAGCGAGGGAAAAATCAGGTTCCTTGAAAATCTTAAGCAGGAGGCTGAGCGTGTAATTTACAATTTGCAAGAGCGAATCCGAGCGAGCGAAGCTATCATAGAGCAGCTTCAAGACAACCAAAGGAAAGAGATTGCCGACCACAAGGAAACCATAAACAAATTACAACAAAGGCTTCAACATACTCTAGAAGAGGTTGAAAATCTTCAAAAGAAATATTGCAGAGAAGAGAACCAACATCAAGTAAAAGAAAAACAGTTCCAAGAACAAATTGAACAAAATTATCAAAGGATTACAGAACTCGAGATGCAACAGATAAAAGAAGCAGACATACAATTGGAAAGAGAAAATCGGTTGCTGCAAGATCTGCGTAAAAATCAAGAATTCATTCAAGAGCTTCAAAGGCAGCAGAAAGAAAAACAAGTCGAGTATCAAGACATGGTTAATGAGCTATGGAAAATGCAGCAAAATTGTAGACAGCTTGAGGAGCTTCAGAGGAACCGAAAAAGAGACGATCAAGGAACGCAGAGACAGTCGCCTGATGATCTGCCTCTTTTGAATGAGTTTACTTCTTACCAGCGCTCAAACAAAGCGATATCGTCGAAATCACTAGTTACATTTTTCAAAAAGACTCTGCCTGTAATTCCATATCTAGTTTCGGTCTTCTTAGGATACTTGCTTGGCAGTTACAGACAGCCATAAATAAACAACAAAGTATATCATTTCATTCGAAGCGTCACTATTTTGCGAAACTTAGCTAAGCATTTTGTCTAATTCATTCCTTTTGGCGAGAGATGCTTGGCCCAAGTGAGCAATGATCACTTACCGTAACATTACAGCAGCGGAAAAACCGCATGCCGGTTTAAGTAGTTTACCTGGAAATGACATAACTAATCTGCATGTGAAGGTATTGCTATTGATAGAGCTGGTTAGTGGTATTATATCTCTTTGGACCTTAATCGCAACGCAATACTTCGGCGGGTAAGAATAGTATTGTCTACTCATATCTTTATCTACAGGATGGTACTTTTCTCGGAATTTCTGCCCTTGATCATTAACCAAACTCAACGACATGAAGTAAGATAGCGGATCAGTCATGATTAGACCAAAACATAAAATGTATCTAACGCCGTGCTTCTAAGGCAGCTTTCGATCAGAAACAAGGGCGTACCTTACTCGCGTGTCACTGGTTGCCTTTGGATAAGGAAAGTAGAAAAAGGAAATTTGCGTCTTAATCAATGGCAGCATTTGTTGTGGTACGTATCTTCGAGCGAATATTTTAACAGACGTCGCAGGCTTGAAGTCTGTTGTTGTGATACAGATAAATAGTTAACATTATTGAAAAATAGCACGTACATGATTGTATAGATATGTCAATTACGGGCTCCACATTGTTTACGGAATCAAGTTTCGTATACATGTCATTATCAATCATGTGGTGCTTCGCGACCGAGACCTGAAAGTCCAAAATGCTAAGTGAAGTCTAAACAGGGAAAAATAATAAACACGAAGTCATTTCTACATTCAACTTACGGATGGTTTGGGTACGTGGTACAATTTGAGGTCGTAGTTAGTACACATCTGAATAAGGTCGCTTACTGTATTGTTTCGGAATATTTATGTAACAAAAACTTTGTATACATCGTAAAGACTAAGAAATTCTCATAACTTTATCACCACATGAGGCTATTTTTGCGCATCATGTCCAAGCCTTGTCCGACAAACGAAGCGAAACTTTCGGCGGTAATAGTACTAGCACATCTTTTTTTTTCTTGCTAATATATGATTATCCGTCTTCCATCATGCTTTTCCCGAAGTTCCATTACGCATGACAGTCAGTATATTGCTTAATTAAGACAAGCCAAGGCGTGCAGCTTAGCCCAAAGTCTAACAACTCATTCGGATCTTCCCATCAGCTCAGTATTGCTGTATAATTACGTAAAAAATGTATTTGAAGTTTTATGCATAAACATACCGTGGTAATATACATCATTGTTGGCACTGCTACAGTTGAGAAGTATAAGAAATAATATTGGCTTTAGATGCATAATGACAAAAATACGACAGCGATATTGGCCTCAGACGTAAATAATTGCTTTGACAAAGTTACTGATATATAAGTACCCAAAAACAGAAAGCATCTGTTAAACAAGGCGAGCTTGAACCAGCCATATCCATATTCAACCATCAGTGGCAAGGTATATAGATCCATGTGCAACTATAGCAGCAGTTAATGAATGGGCGGATCTTTGTATAGCTTTATCAAACCAGATAGTATGACAGATTTTGACTCAATCGAACATGATATTGCAGATAGTGTAATTACTGCAAAGGGGCAATCCAACGTGGAGCACCGTTCCGACAGCTCTAGCAAAATGACGGCAAAACAGACCGATTCTGAGAATGGTACTGATGTTGCTGGAAATACTCTGTCAGAAGCTGGCAAGGTAACTGTATTACCAGTCATAGCTGATAACAACATCACCGAGCAAGCTATCGCCATGATCAACAGAAGAAGTCCGGAGACTGCTGTCATTAGAACACCGCACAATATACCAGTCTTTGATTCGGGGACTCTTCTGGAAGCCTTCTTCGGTCTTGTTGACAGAACCGCGGACCATGAGTTTCGCTTGACGAGCGTCGAGGATAGAGTTACAGAAACTGAATCGGGCCAGAGAGGTAACGAAGAAAGAATCAAAGACCTCGAAAAACTACACGAGCAGGCTCGAGCCAAAGCGGATGAGTTACAAAGAAGATTGCAGAATCAACAACAAACTGTCAATGAACTCAGAGAGGACCATCAGCGGGAGCTGCATGATTACCAGAGGAAGCTAAACGACATACAGAAACAACTTCAACAAAGGAATGAAACTATTAGAGAGCTAGAGATACAGCGTCAGAGAGAAATAGATGCGTATCGGGAAAGAGAAAATGCTTTCGAAGAAAGGCTTCGGCTCAATCAAGAGAGAACGATGCAATACGAGATAGAGCAGCAAAGAAGATCCAAAGAACAAGTGGAAAGGGAAAGGCTGCTTCGACAAGAACTTCAACGTAGTAATGAAAACATCAGAGAACAAATGAGAAATGCAGAAAGTCAACATCAGCAAAGGTTAGATGCGTTAAGAGACCAAATGCAGAGAGTTGAAGAATCCAGAGAGTCTCTTCAAGATCAATGCGTCAGGGACCGGGAGGAGTACCAGAGAAAAGAAACTCTTTTCCGGGAACAGCTTAGGGATCAGCAAGCAACGCTTGAGGGACTTAAGGACAAACTAGAGGCTCAAAAAAAAAAGGCAGAAATATGGGATAAAGTGCTATTGGCTGTTGCTGATATTGCTAAGGCTGTGGTTCCACCTATAGCTGTAGCTTTTATGCAATATCGTCCCCACCATTAATAAATAAACTGATACAACAATGAGCTTCATATGAAGGTGATAGCATTACAAGCAGTTGACTGAGAGCACCTGAACCGCAAATGACCTGTGGCTACCTACCTTAAAGAGCCTTTTTTTTTTGGCTGTGAAATCCCACATATAAGGTCTTGTTAAGTTACAGACCGTTCAGCCATGGGAAAAAGCCAGATCGGCTTAATCTTCTTTGCTGACTATCATTTAATATATATGATAATCATGAGGTAAAAACAGTGTTTGAACCTATGAGACTGGTGAAGCTCTTCCCATAGGTACTGGTACGAGCAGTGAGCGTGGATCACCTTGGAGCAACGAACCGACATATCTAGATAACTTCATGAATATACGGAAGAAATCAATTCACGGTAGAAAAGTAACTTGAGGTAAGCTGGTCTCCGAGTCAGAATCATGAAGATAGATTACGAGTACTGTAGGTGTCCTCGCTAAAAGCTTGGACGACAAGTAAACACGAAGGCCAGTGCCGCCCACAGGATAACTAGAGGGGAGTTTAGGATCACAGTTTCCATTTAATTGCTGCAGTATTGAAGATAAATAAAAGTTCTAATGAATCTTCGGCTAGAATTGTTTCTTCTCGTTTTGTTATACCACAACATGAATCGCTCGGATTCCAGTCCTAAACGAGTAAAGTTTCTATTGGCGGTAATCCCTGTATGTCTGGTTACGGGATCGCACAGAAAGAATGTGCCAGTTTTCTGTACGCCCTTGAGTGTTCGTTCGGATCACTGCGTTCTACTTTGTGTAGGGCAATCAGAAGAATTGGTTCTCTACGATATGGAGTGAGTCGGTCTGGAAGGATCGGTCGACAACTTGCCAAACTTTGCAATGAAACAAACTATTAATAAAATCATTAACGGAGCCGCTGCCGAGGTGTTTATTGTTGATAGCCACTTTCCCTTTATGTGACTGCAGTACAGCACTATTGACCGTTTGGGATATTAAGAATTGTTTGGATGCAAAGACTTATTGTATCAAATAAGAAGAATAGCATGAACCCGAACGCCTTCAAAAACTTTTCATTCTTTTGCCTGCAAGTATATCAAACATCGTCTATAGATGAAGAGGCTAATCCGCAGGACATGTCCTTCTCATGCTATCTACTAGATCAGATAGCGCAGTTCATAAATCTGAAAAACATGGGTGATGTACGAAAAGCTGTCAAACTAGGGAACGATAACACGGAACAAGTTGATGGAGCAGGCTGTCAGACTACTACAGATAAATTGCTTGTACGCGCATGCATTAGGGAGCCGGAGCAAATGTTCGTTGGCACTTGTGAAGGATTGGCAAATCTCTCTCAAATATGGGACGCAGTCCAGCTTGCTGTGCAAATGTGTAACATGAACATTGATCAACAAGCGCGTTTGTCAAACGTCGAGATAAGGTGTGAGCAAGCTCACCAGGATACCGAAGACAATAAAGACAAAGCTACGCTTCTGGACAACCGGCAAAAGGAGGCACATAACAAGCTTAAAACTTTGCGAGAAAAATCGCAGAGCCAACGAGAACAACTGACGAGGATTGAAGCGGAAAAAAGCCAAAGTGCAGCTAAACAACAAGAGATACTGTCTAGCTTAAGATCCCAGCTCGAAACATGTGAAGGCGATATTGAAGAGCTTGAACAGAACAGGCTGAGGCGAGCAAAGTTACAAGAGGAGAAGGAAAAGGAAATTTATAAACGGCTAAAAGAGAGCACCGATGCTATTGAAAGACTATTAACACAGCAAAAAAGGAAAGCTGAAGAGGGCAAAAGAAGGGAAACTACCCTACAAGGGAAGCTACAGTAGGAGGAGAATATCTCGAAGCATATGCAATAAAAGCCAGCAAAGCAAAACGTGCTTATAGCAAGTCAATAAACAATTTCTTCTTGAAATGGTGATACATATGTTAAAGTTGGAACCAGCTAAAATAGTTATCCATATCGTATGCATGTTGAAGCTTTGAAAGCAGAAAAGAAAGACAACCGTTAGTTCTTTTTTGTTGAACGATGACTGCTATATGAAGTTAAGGTCATAGGTTTGATGTATTAAATGCGTTGAGAGTTAAAGAATGGAAAGAAACCTGTATAAAGCCAACGAAGGTATTGAGTACGTTTGACACGGATATCTTGTTAAGCGCTAGATATGGTTATGCTCCTAGGCTAAGCATCGGGAGTGATGTCGATGCGAGATCTGTCGATACATATCGATTATCTCTTGTCTTGCATACAGAAGGGTAATTAAATGCCATCATATTTCTGTTTACGCTTGCGTACAGTATCTTTGTTGATAATATGTTAGACCAAAAAGTCCTACTTCGTTCTTGCGAATCTCCTACAATAATAATCTCTAAATGCCTGCAAAAAAAACCTATATCAGCAGCAGACTATAAATGGGTCGGGTCATCTGGGTTGTGCCTATATGTTGGCTCAGTTTCAAGCCCTAAGTCAGCTCATCTCTCGGTAGCTCTTCAGTGTTCAGTATAGCAAAGCACTAGACTAGGTCGTGGCGACCGTACAATAGTATGTCTAGCATGCTTGGTGAGACCAAGACATGGCTAGCTGATCCCTATTTAACTACAATGATACTTAATAATGAAGGCAGGTATACACCAAAAGTTCTACGTAATTTGAGAGAGAAATCATGATGTCCGGAACCTGATAAACCATTGATAGAATTATACAAGGGTTATACACGTGATAAGTCATGATCCTATACATGTAGGCGTGCAATCCCAAGTGCTAACGAGCTAGTGTTCATACCATTCAAACTAGTCTTTTCGATTTAGATTTACGTTATTTCTGCTGGAGCAGTCGCAATATATAGGAAAATGTTTCTTAGCTCGAGTTTAGGTCAAGAAAAATCCAGAATACAGCATTTCCTCTCCAATACAACATATTCCATTGCAGCATGCACTTACTGTTTCCATTCCTGGTAGAACAACTGTTATAGTCTAGGTTCCCAACAGGATTAAAGTACAGAGCAATTGTTTTGTGCGATGCGTTGGCTTTGCATCCATCTGTAACTTTGCCACATTTACCTTTGATCACCTGCTTTCTAATGATGCACGGTATGCGTTCCATTCATGGGCGTGTATATTAAGAGCTGAGAGGCGCCATAGTATCACTTTAACAAAATGCTAGTTACATTGTCGCACGTGACCATACTGCAGCTGCGTCTCTGTTCAGGTTCTATTTAACGTACACTATGAGAGACTTGATTCGTGCATTCTTTAGTATGACTTGTGTCTATAAACAAAGATATGCAAGTTATTAATAGCATGAAACCTTTTCAGAAGTTAGCTGATTCATACATCGCGTAATATAGTTAGGCTATTGAAGGCCGGAAATACAATAGAAGAAGCAATCCACGGAAACACCGGTTTCTGCGAAAATCATGCCATTTAACAGTGTCAAACATCGAAAATTTTAGTAGAAACAGCGAGAAAATCAAAGATACGCACAGATTCAGTATTTCCGCGAAGTTCCTTCGCACTGTGTAAGTTGGGTTCCCAAATCTAAGAATACGAGAACATAAGATGTGTTTTGTGCTGTCATATCGGTTGGTATGACGCATATAATATGTAAAGCTCACGGGGATAAAGGCAATTGGACTTAGCCTACAAGCCTTCCTGCTGCTGTTATTTTGATGCTGACACTTTTCCCAATCCATTGATTGGTACCATGTTCAAGCCCGCACCCTGGAATTACTTGCCATAGTTGGACTGGATAATGCCCCTGACACAGTTGGCCATGTAGTTTATTCTCTTCGTGCTATCGGAGTTGTCATGGAGAGGTTAAATAAGGACTCCCTGCTTCTCTACTCACGGCGCTGACTACAACCTTTTTTTGGATATTAAACATAATATACGAGGAACGACCAGAGCTCGAAGAAGTTTCAGCTAATTCTTGCCACTGCTTTGTCAAAGTACGTCTGTTAGTATCTGAAGATGACAGTAGCTAATCCACAGCACTTTTACTCCATGCAATCTGCTAGAACAAATACGGTGCTGATAACGGCGCGCAAAAAAAATATTCCATAAAAAACTATAAGCATGGCCAAACGCAAGGGAAAAAAAGTTAAACATTTGGCTTGCAAGGCTACCACTTCATCAGTTATTCCCAGAGCGGGAGACAGCGCTACAGCAGAGCCCAATGTCAGCACCAACAAAATAAGTTCAGGTTCAGCTCTCGTTAGATCCAATGAAAAAATTGCAGAACAAGGCCTGCAAAAGATGTGGGACGGACAAGGACTGGATATAAACATGCTTGCACACATGCTTATGAATATATTCTATATTACCTGTCAAAATGAGGAACGCTTGCAGAACTTCGAAGGAAGACTTGAGCAAACTGAGGCTGGTGTTCAGGATAACCGACAGCATATTGAACGCATGGAAATACAGAGGGAAGAAGCTGAGAAAGAGTTACGGGCTTTAGTAGAAGAAGTCCGGAAGAATGAGGAGAGTATCGAACAGCTTAAAATCCAACAGGAGAACGAAGTTAAAGAATTTCAAGAGATGGAAAAGTACCTCCGAAATCAAATCGAACAAAGGAAAGAAACCGCCCGGGAAATCAAGAAGCAACGAGAACGAGAGAAAAAGAAACGTCGTGCAAAGGATAAGAAATTGCAGGAGCGTCTCCGGCAAAATGAAGAGAAATTGGCAATGCTTCAACGGGGGGTTCAAATGGAAGAGGAACTGGAAAGCATGAGGATTGCCCTAGAGCAACGGGCACAGCAGATAAACGAACTTATCGAGAAAATACAAGGGCAAGAAGAGAAAGACAAGGAGTCTCGCGAAATGGAACTTAGACTTGAGCAGCAACTTCGGGAGAACAACGAACAGATCGAGGGCCTGATAGCAGAACGTGAGAGAGTAAGAGAGGCGCACATACAAAGTCAGCAACAGATCCAGAACGAAATCGATTCCCTTAATGCAAATATTGAAGAGCTGAAGGGAAGGGTAAATCTGGCAAGAAAGAAAGTTTCATTCTGGTCTACGGTTCTCACGGTAATTGGCTCTGCAGTTGGTGGTATAATTGGTGGCAGAGCTGGCCTATTAATTGGGGGTGTTCTGGGTGGGTTCGCAGGTGATATGATTAAAAGTCGCAGAAGTTAACAATAAACATTGCAACAACGACATCGTTCATTTCCTCTCTGGAGAATGTTTCAACTTCAATATGTAATGAACAATATGCATTGTTTTACTAGTTATTATGTCCTTGAAATTACTGACAAAGCCATCCTTAGCATTATAGATGATAGAAACACCGTCCGAGACGAGGACACCGAAACAGTGCACCATAATCGAATCTTCCTGCTGAGATGACAGTTTTTCCGGATATGTTATACTGATGGCACGTTTTTCCCGACATTTGTTCAAGCTTTGACACCAAATAACCGACATGGACGCCTCATTCTTCTGTCATTAGACAATGGCTGGGACTCATTGTTGTGCTCGGTACTAGCCAAGAGTATAAAGAAGGTTGTGTAACATAGACTACGGGAAATGGGAAGTCTGCTGTGACGGCCTACTCTTTTTTTATATAACTACCAAATCAGTATATTTTAACAATACTATATGAATTATCCATCTATCTGAATAAAGGAAAAACAACCTTAACCTCAAATAACTCACTTGTGCTTTCAAAACCATTCAACAATATTCTTACCAAAACTCTTACCTGCGGTCAATATTAGTATCCAAGAGTGTATCAAATATAAGTGGAGTATTCAATCATAAACTGCTAAAAGAATCACGTCACATATCACTGCTCATATACGATAGAGGATTGGAAATATACAAATCTGGAAAAATACGTTTTTTGTAAAGTTTAATAGATCAAGATTTTCGTATAATTCCCTGTATATGGGCAGTATCCTATAGATCCAGACAAGTAGGGTATATCTCCAGGTTTTTGCACCACCTAGCAATATCCGTCTATGTACGTTTCTGTACTGCATATCTATCCTTAAACAGGTCTATTTCAGTATTCAACATATACTCTTCTTTGTTTGTCTACAACTACTGTCTAGTGCTGATTTGGTTTATTTATCGTACATGTGATGATGGTTTGTCGTTAGGAAACAGCACTATTTCCTGCCACAGCTCAATAGATATTGACAACAAGATCAACTTTTAGACGTAAAAAAAGCAATATATTTTATCAACAAGAAACGCTATCACTTTTTTGTACGTTGGGAGCGCCCGGAACGGTTAATCCTGCGCTTGCCGCTTGCTGGCAGAAGGCAACTCTTCACTTTCGCTAGTCTCTTCCGGCGCGGCAGGATTAACCGGAGGACTACCAAGACTTGACGGACCATAATCGTCGAAGTCAATGGCAGCCTCACGAAGCATATCGCTGCAGGTGACTGCTATAGTAATGAAAGCGTTAGTAAGATTCTTCAGCATTGAATACACAATTTCTTGTTTTACCATCATTTCCACCTGCAGATCTTTCTTTATCAAACTTATTGTTCCAATCCTTCTCTATCATTAACCGAGCGCCCCAGAACCCAGCACAGGCATTCAGAGGGATGCCCTCTGGCACCAGCTTGTCCTCCAGCAAATCATATCCCAAGCCTCGGATAGATGCTGGCACCAGACCCCAAGGCACAAAGGAGGAATTGGGAACATCAGCCTCCATAGCCTCCTGCATGGAAGCCACGACAAAGTACAGCAACGACTTTGCTGTACTAATGCGCGCTTCTACCTGCGCCGAGGTTATCTCTTCGCCAGCTTTGGCAGCTGCACCACGGATAAGGTCCTTGACCAACTGCCAGCTGAACTGCTTGTTGACGTCGTTCTTATCTTTTGGCTGGGGTACATTTCGCCCCTCTATAGCAATGGCCTGATCACCATTGCTAGACCCCTGCCGGCCAATAATTTATCAAAGCCTAAATCTTTTGATCATTAACCATCTATATACCTGGAGCCGACGAACTGTTTGTTCCAATTGCTGGATAGTAACTGCTTGCTCCGCAATTACGTTCTTCAGTTCCAAGAACTCTTGGGTCACCTTAGTGTTGAGATCCAGAACTACGATCAACAGGTTTTGGAGAGAGGTACCCCACAGAGCGTTTTACTTATGTCACTCAATTTTATTCGGTTATTGAATTGGGGAAGTGAGACTATTTTTCTTTTATTTATCTTTGTGTTGACAAATTTGTGTTTGGGCCCACCACTCTCCTTCTCCAAGCGTCTATCATCTTTTGAAAGTGCTGTTCCATTACTAGGAGCGTTTCCATCGACTTTACTTCAGAGGAATCCAATTCTTGAAGAAAGTTTGTCATATTTTCTTTCAACATGTTTTTTGTTGAACAAGGTTCAACGTATCATTATCACCAACTCGTTCTTGTCGGATGCATAGAACTGTTGGGGCAGGCACAGGATACAATGACACTACATACAAGTATTTAGATATTTCACTATACGCAAGCAAGTTGCTTTCTTACCTTGAAGAATCTTTAAGTAGGATTGGCACGATGCAGTAAAAACATGTGCTTACATGCTACTCGATGCCAACAGAAATCTCTACAAGTACAAGATAACATCTTGGAATCTTGGACATTGATATTGTACACTGTCTCCTCTTGTGTAAAAGATCTGACAGTGTACCCAGATACCATGTCATTCAGCGCTGCTTCGGGTATATGTGATGCCGCAATCTCTCTCTTGCGCCTCATTCGTTCGGCAGGTCCCATACGTCCGATATTTGCAGTGACACGCACGGTATTTATCTTATAATCGAATTCGACATCATGCACAAGGATGTACAGCAATCTGTCCACTCGTCGATTGTGCTTTCGCTTCAGATACGTCGTTTTCAGCTGGTTGTGCCAGCTTTCCACGTAGTTGTTGGTCTCCGTGTTAGTGAACACCTGAGGCTGGAAAGATGCACACCAGCTCTCAAACTTGTCATCTGGCGCTCAGTACTCTTGAAAGTATGAAATGAAAGCTTCGTGTTCACGATTTTCTGCAATAAACTTGTTTCTCTTATTCCTCGCAGATTCGGGATCTCTCTCCCACATCAAAGACTTCAAGGATGCAATCATTCTTGTACGGATTTGACGATTGGCCGATGTGTTGCCAACATTTACTTTCTTGCGAATGCTGTCCATCCAAGCCCGAGCAACATGGAACAGACACAGCTGGATGGTTGCATTAGGAAATGCTGCTTTAATAGCAGCTTGCTCAGCAATACTACAGTCAATAGTGATCTTCGTCGGTGTCGCTAGACCACAGTGTTCTTTAAGAAATAGTAACCATTCTATCAACGGTGATGTCGACTGATCTCTCGTAAAAAGGTATGCAACAGGGCAACCATTCCCTGTCACTGTGGCGGATTACAAGGGTATATAGCACAGCGTTCGCAATTGTTGTTATACTGTGAGTGGCATCAAGACAAAACGACGTTGAGTCAGACAAAAGTTGCTTCTGCCACGGCGAACAAAAGGCGAAACTGTACTGATCGATGGTTGAAAAGACGCTGTATCCCTTTGAACTAAGATCGATCAACCATAGTTTGACAGATTCCGCATCGTTTTCGCTCTTCTTGAAGGCTTTCTCATGCACTTTGCGGTACGGATTGTAGATATCTGCTGAGTACAGAGCTTGGTCCCTGTGTCCGATGGTTTCCTGCTGCTCATCCCCATTTACTGAGGATGTAAAATGGGCAAATGATCGCTGCAAAGAAACACGAATGTCTCTTTGACTGTAGCCTTGCTCAAGCCTGGTAAGGATTATCTCCTTCAGAGAATCGGACAATGGGAGATACTGTAAATCTTCCAAAGACCCTACAGTGTGGCAGTGGGAACCCTCATGGCTGATTGTTACTATTTCTTGAGAATTGCGATTGCAAATAACAACCAAACGCGCAGTGCAGCCAACCTTTTTACTCAGTTTTTGCACCGGACGCATCTTGCCAGTAACTCCCCCAGGAAGACGATCCTTACGAACTTGCTTATGTCCAGAACGATGACATACATAAACTTTTCTCCAGAGATGCAAATATCTCTTTCCGCGACGCGGTGTTTGTTCGTCCATACTACCATTTGCTGACTCCATAGAGCTACAGGAACGAAGAACCCATGATAAACCGTAGACTTCAGCAGACTTCTTGACAATATTTTTCCAATCATTGATATGAGCATCTTGTGTAGTGGGAATAGGTTGATATCTCTGTATAATGAAATTCGACATTGGTGATAGGGTTTGTATAATTTTGGTTCCTTTGTTTCATTCATAATATCCCCAATAAAAAGTCACAAAAATTAAACGCAGAAATTGAAGAGATGTAGTTTGTCCCAATATGGAAAGACCAAAATATCCGACAGCCAATCCTCTTCAAAATATTCTTTTTTCGTATTTATCTCAAGAAGTATCGATCTGAAAAGAAAAAGAGCAATATATCCTTGTTCTTCTCATTATGCTGTACGTAGCATTAATAAACTTGAGTGATATAAGGGCGTGCCCCCACAGAGGTACCCGCAGTCACAAGCCCGGCCATAGTCCGGTAATAAAGCCACAGTGAGCTTTGTTTAACTGAGTGACTTATATGCAAAGTACCTTGGTCATGTGAAAAGTACCTTGGTTACATGAAAAAGTACCAAGAAGTTGACGGAGGTGAGGCTGAAGATGTGGTAGAACTTCCATCACTGCGATTTATTGGTCTATATAATAAAAAAGTTTTCTATCTCTATATCTTCACATCTTGAAAAGCTGAAATACGTTGCTAATTTTTTCTGGTTTTGTTTTGGGAATTGCTACGGGCACTCCCTTCGGGCACTCTTCCCCCAATAATTTAGGCTCCGCTACCAGTCGAGTCAGTGAGTGCCGGGAAACATACGAATGTCCGGCAACCGCGGAGTGCCCAAAAGCTGGGAGTGCCCAAAAGAAGAGTGTCCCAATGACCAGCAGTACGCCAAAAAAGATATTACCAATATTACTATATATGACACTGTATGAAAACAAAGTATGCTAACAATCAAAATAAAATTATCTGAAGAGTGGGAGTGTTTGAAAGAAGAGTGCCCATAAGTGAGAGTGCCCATAAGTGAGAGTGCCCGAAAGTGGGAGTGTCCGAAAGTGAGAGTGTCCGAAAACGGAGTTCCCAGGACGCGGAGAGTGCCTTAGCAGCAGGATGACCCAAGACGTGGGGACTTTATAAACTGAAGAATGCCCAAGAAGTGGGGATAAAGAAAAAAGAATAATGATATCCAAAGATTGGGGCATGTCTAAAGCCAGGAAAAGACGCAGGAGAGCTTTTTTTCTATGTAACGGGTAGTAGATAGCTTAATATATCACTGCGGTAGAGTAGGCGTTTTACCCACATTTTACCCCTGGGTAATACATGATGTTTTACCCACTTTCCCATGGGGGGAGCAATTTTCAGTATTGTTCAGTCTCTTCTTTCCCAAAAGAGAAAAACTAGCAAATGTAAAAATATAAGCAGTATAACAGTGTATGTGTGATTCCCAGGAACTGCGTCAATATTTATATAACGCGCTTTTAACATGTTTTTTTTTCTTTTTTATGGGGTTATTCTCGTTTTCTTTTTATTATCCTTTTCTTTCACAAACTTTTTCCTCTGATTTCTTTCATTCTATGGCGTTTTCAGTACTTCTTCATCGGCAAACTCACTTTTACAATGTTGATGATATATCATTTTAATGATATACATCCTTGACCTGAAAGCGTGCTCTTAACTGATAAGCTTTTATCTTCATTTGACAGCACCTCATTCTTTTTTTTCTTTTGATAGCCGATATAATTGCAACGTTATAGGAAAGCTTGCTTCTTACTTTTAACTAAGGTATTTTGATTGATTGACCTAAATGTAACTAATCTTGACTTTTTATTTGTCCTATAGAGTAGCTTTTCCTTTCTTTAAAAAATATGGAAACAGAGAAACATGACACATGTTTTAATGGTACAGATTTTTTTCACGTTGTAACTTGATTATTCATCAAGATAATCTTTTGTAGGCCTATATATAATGTTGCCGTTTGTTATTGCTATGCCGTATGTTTTACTAATTATCATTTTTTAAATTCTATGCTTCTTTAGCCTTCAGTCATTAGGTAAGATTATATAGATCCAATCGTAAAGTTAGATACCTGTTCATACATTATATTATATATCTTCAATAAAATAAAAATGTTTGTTTCCTCTATATATAAGGCTAAGAAGTGTTGTTGTACATGATAAAGAAGTGTATTTTATTGGCTAAAATAATGAATGCAACGAAAAGAGCATCCAATTGGAAAGACTAGGTAAGAATCATTAGCTCCAATAGCATGTATTGTTGTAAGCAAGTTAATCCAATAAAAGAGCTTAAAGAAAAGAATATGGTCGAATAGAATTCTACTATATGGTACTGTCTTTTCTTTTGGTGTTCTGCTTTTTGGGCAATCTCTTTTTTCGGGCACTCTCACTTATGGGCACTCTTCTTTCAAACACTCCCACTCTTCAGATAATTTTATTTTGATTGTTAGCATACTTTGTTTTCATACAGTGTCATATATAGTAATATTGGTAATATCTTTTTTGGCGTACTGCTGGTCATTGGGACACTCTTCTTTTGGGCACTCCCAGCTTTTGGGCACTCCCAGCTTTTGGGCACTCCGCGTTTGCCGGACATTCGTATGTTCCCCGGCACTCACTGACTCGACTGGTAGCGGAGCCTAAATTATTGGGGGAAGAGTGCCCGAAGGGAGTGCCCGTAGTAATTCTCTGTTTTTGGGTGGGTCAGCCGAGGAGACGTCGATACCACGGTAATGGGTGGGCTTCTACCACATCTTCAGCCTCACCTCCGTCAACTTCTTGGTTGCGGGGCGTTCCTAGCACAACCCCAGTTGACTCCGGTTCGGCCTCCGATGTGCTATTGTTGTCCGTTCCAGAAAAAATCGAGCTCGCAATCTTGGTTCCTCTAGCATGTTGTGCTGTTGGCTTAAAATAATATTTCTCGAACGTGTCCGCTTGCAGACTCCAATTTGCGTGTTTTTTGATGTCCAGAATCGAATTACCAGCCTTGACGGCACCAGTGCTGGCAGCCGCGCGGATTGAGTGAGCTTTATATATTTTGGTGTTGATTCCTGCAGCTTCCAGATGTGATACTACCCAGCTTGCTACCGTTGTTTCTCTAATCGAACGGATCTTGTCAGGTTCGGTGATGTGTGCCAGAAATAAGGTATGGTCCTCTGACAGATTCGATCGCAAACTTTTAGTCTTCTCTATAAATTGACACAAAGTATTGACGGGGCATAAGATGGCATCCTCTATAGCGCCTAGGATAGATGATTTGGATTGTGCTTCTTTTGGTTCCCGTATAATGAGAATCGCTCCTGTGATTCTATCTTTTTCTAGCTGAAAAGAAATGTCTCGTAATTGTAAGCGACCTAGATCTGAACGCGGGCGCCACATTGTAGCTATGCACAATAATAATAGCGTTTTTGTTTGCAATCGGTCAAGGGGAAGGTTCTCCGACGGACCCCATGATCGGATGTAACGGACAAGGATTTGAATATCCCATGTTTCCAAATCTTCCTTGGAAGGTAATTTCACCTCGGTTCGTCTTCTAATCTTGAAGAAATTGTTGATAGTTGGTTGTTGAGCCAAACCTGGTTTGTTTGGATGTAATACTCTATAGACTGAACCGATCGAGGAACGAAATGCTTTCAAATATTCGTACGAGTAATGTTGTTTCTCTACAAAGAATTTAAGGAGGGCTTGGACATTGTACTCCTTTGGGTCTACTGGCGGATGCTGTTGGTGAGCCCACCGAGCCCAGGTCCGCCATGCTTTGTTATACCGAAGCGTTGTCTGGGGTCTCGTTGTATGTATGATGTATTCTGATTCCTTCTCTTGTAACCCATGCTCTTTATAGGCTTGCCTGATAATCTGCATGCGATCATCTTCCATTTTCCCATTGTCCATGTCATATAGCTCCTCGCCATTCTCAATAACATCGGCCACCAGTACTGTGTTGGCTAGCACGGCGTGATTAGTACTGCTGTTTTCACTTTGTCCTGCTGAAGTTTCCGCAGAACTCTCGGAATTAGACGCCATGGGGGGTGAAGAAACAATCCCTTGGTCGGCCATTGTTGTTGGAATGCATCTATTGCTGAAGCATTGGGATCCGGATGGTAACTCCAGTAGGTCGGTAGTTGAGCATTGTGCCTTGCTGCAAATGTATCCACTGTTAGCGGTCCCCATCGACGTTGTATCTTTTGGAATACGGTCCGAGGTATTTTCTTTTCGTACAACGGGATGTTGCGACGACTCAATGAATCGGCTTCGATGAAATATCAGCTGTAGTTGGAATCGATTGCAAAAAGCTCTTGAATTTCCAACGCTATGTCCTGTAGTTGCACCGAGCTGGTTCCCCTAATTTCCGCACATATTTCAGTGCCGTAATGCTGTCCGAATATATCTGAACTGTCGTTCCTGCGTATTCTTTTGCGTGTAATTGTATGGCGAATAAGATCGTCCGCAATTCCCTGACATTGATGGATTCGTCTTTTTCTTGGCGGGTCCAAAATCCGTAGGTCTGAATCTTCGGTGAATTCACTCCCCAGCCGGTGTCCGAAGCATCGACGTGAACTGTTATGCTCGGTTGTGTCGTTTGGGCTTCTCGAATAGGGAGACCATTCTTCTGCTGTGCAAGGTCCATCCACCACTGTAGATCTTTCAAGCCGTTCTGGGATATTGAACATTTGCCTTCCCAGTTGTGATGATTCTTGTGAAGACTCTTCGCCAGATCGAGCTGTAAATATCGGAGATGTAGGAGGGCTTCTCCAATTGCCGGGATCATAGCTGTCATCTTCCCCAAGAGACTGGCTATCCACCGGCATGATCTCTGGACTCGGAGATTCTGTGCCTGTTTGATACGAGATCGAAGTTTCATCATTTTCTGGTATGGTACCTGAATTTGCATCCTCTTGGTATCGAAATGGAACCCCAGAAATTCTTGCTGGTGCATTGGCCGCAATTTGCTTTTGTCCATATTGATCAAGAATCCTAGGCGTTGTAAGTGTGTGATCACCTGTCGAACTGTATAATCCATCTCTTCTTTCGTTTTCGATAACAGACAAATGTCGTCGAGATAGTACACCAGCCGTATTCCTGCTTTCCTCAGAGGTTCGATTGCATATCGCATGAGTTTCGAGAAAACACACGGCGCTACACTCAAGCCAAAGGCGAGGGAACGATACTGGTAGATCGTACCTTTGTGCCTGAATGAAAGGAATCTGCGTGATTCTTTGTGCATTGGCACTACTACATACGCGTCCTTCAGATCTATCTTGCATATGTGATCGTTCGCCTCGATCATCTCTCGTAGTGCTGGAATCCCTTCCATCTTGAAATGGGAGTGTGGTATACGTCGCTGTCGTAGTGTGACTTCCTAGTACTTGTGTTCCATGAAGAGGATGATCGGAATTAACGTGTTTCCGTTTACATTGAACTTCTCTAGTTTGGAACACCGACTGCACCTCTTCTCTAAATCAGAGATCTATCACCGAGGATGAAGACAAGGCGACACTGCTCTACCGCAGTTATTACACTTAGCTAATCATACACCTATCGCCGAGAAGAACGTTCACTAATTACAAATCCCGCATAAGATCAAATAATTATAAATAGGCAGACAAGTTAAATGAAACAAAGATATCCAACAGTCTCAAAGGATTCTATCCGCCCCTTTTTCTATACACCTATAATACACAAACATTTCCAATTCTTTTATTTACTTCTGTCGGCTCGGCTGCTAAGCCCAAAAACTGCATGCGTGCGTGAGTCAATATTTTCATAAGCGTTTCCGAGATTTAAGCCAAGATGAAGTTGCTTACCAACTAATACACATAGAAAATTTATATGTAGCATACTGTGAAAGCCAGTAGACAAACGAGAGGTTTTCGTTTTAGCCTTAGCCCTAGCAGCATAAGATTTATTTTCCTAGACTTGGGGAGTCACTAACCATAAGACTTTCAGCGAGTCAGATCTTACACCACGTAAGAGGATGATTGTTTATAGTCTCTTCTGTTCCAAATCGTCTGAATCCTTTTTCCGAATGCCAAGCGGCAGATTTTCCTGTTACACTGTGTCATATAAAAAGTAAAAGATCGCATAGTGACCGTTTCAATTTCTCGTACTCTGAGATAACAGCATCTAGTTTGTAAATAAGAAGTGTAAGACAGTAAGCAGTCAAGTTGATTTTGAAGTACTGCATAACAAAGCTTTATCCTACAGATCGCACAGCAGCAGTTGTATGCACCTTGATGACAGCGGAACGATGCCCGCAAATAAAAGATTAATGCGTCAAAAGGTCATCCCTTCACACGTTTGGAAGCTGTGCTGTTACATTGCCTACAATTCTCGGCTCGAGGCATCAAATTCCGTTTGAAAATCTGTGTAAGTTGGAACTATTTATGTGTAACAATGTTTGTGTTAGTGATAAAATGTCCCACCTAACTTGGTAGCTGGGAGTTTTTAGGATAAATACACAATCCATGATTACAGTAGGGCCACTTGTTTCTTGGCTACCACACTTTAAGTGCCGTTCACCAGTTGAAGGCTTATCGTAGAATATCCAATCTGCTTTGTATCAAACGCTTAAACACAAAACGAGAACGTCAACTCTAACGAATATCGAACTGGGCGGAAAGCTACTTGTTTCAACGTAGGGTAATACGAGGCCAATCTTGAAATGTCTTATCAGAGCATTGGAGGAGAAGCCATTCTACAGGCCGGAAATGATGCTGCAGAGCAAGCCCTCGCCAGGACCCGTGAAACAGGTGTAGAGCAGGCTATTGTGAGGGCACTTGACGGACAGGCAACTCCAGAACAGAAAAAGTATGCGATCGAACTTTTTATGAATGTGGTCAAAAGAAGCGCTAACAATGGGGAGCGTCTTGGAGGGCTGGAGAAAAGACTTAAGCAGGCTGATCAGCAGGCCGAGGAAAATGAGGAAAAAGTTAGGGTTCTTGAAAGTCTAAAACAAAAGGGCGAGCGCGTGATTTTGGACTTGCGCAGGCGGATACACGCCAGCGAAGTTACTATCGAGCAACTTCGAAACAACCAAAACAAAGAAACCGCCGATCATAAGGAAACGGTAGACAAGTTGCAAAATATGTTACAAAAGAGTCAAGAACAGATTGAAGACCTTCTAAAGAAACGTCAGAGAGAAAATAACGATCATCAAGCAAAAGAAAATAGCTTTCAAAGTCAGCTTGAAGAAAACTTTAAAACAATCGAGGAACTCGAATCACAACGTATAAAACTTCAAAGACAGGTTGAAGCAAAAACAGACAAGATTCGAGATCTAGAGGACGCTGTACAACAACAACGCAAAGAAATCAATTCGCTTCAAGGAAAAAGAGCAACCCATGGAAATCGGCCGTCCGATGAGTGGCTTTTGACGGACGAGTATGCCTTACATGCAAAGGAAAGCCGATCGAAACTGTCTGTAACGAAACGAATTATTACCAGAATTCTCTTAGCGGTTCCAATTTTTGCATTCGGTTATGGGGTTAGGGTGCTACAAACTATGTCACATAAATAAAAAATGTCAACTGAGCTGAATATTACAAGATTGTGCTGATTAGCAGCTGAAAATTTACTTTTGGCAGAGACATTTGCCGTCAGCGAGTTGTAACCGTTCATGCTAACTTTAGGAGTAAAGAAAAAGAAGGCTCACAACTGCAACAACCTAACTAGGAGCCGGAAACTATGGATCCAAAAACGAGAGTATGACAACTCTGCATGAGTTTCCTGTTTTTGAGAAGACCTCCCGCCAAAGTCTCCCAGAGCCACGGTAGGATATTTTCATAGTACCAGATAGGTAAGATTACCCAGAAATATCCTCACCAACGAAAAACGACTTTCAATCACTAAGCCAATTGCAGACCCCCTACTTTGACGTATGGAATTCAATGCCATACACACTTATCAATCATGTGCCATGGTGGTTAACCGCCAAGCCTGGACAAGCAACCTAATAGGGTTAAAAAGTCTATTCTATGCTCAGTCTTCCGATTGGTTTGGGACATAAGTACAATTGGCGATTATAGTTAGTGCACGTCTAAAAGAGTTTGTTTTGTATTATTTCAGTGCTATTAAAACGTCCAAGCTTTGCAGACAATTTAAAAACCAAGATACCTACATAACCTTATTTTTGAGTTATACTATCTAAATCTTCTTCAATCGGAGAAGCGCAAATTACTACGCCAAGGTTTGCTAACCAATGTATTGACGGAGCCATTTACCGAGATAACAAATATTGACAACCACATCACCCACAACAACGATATATTTCAGCATCATTGTTTGTTTCAAGTATTGGCGACTATTTAGAGTCAAAAAAGCGGCTTGAGCTCAAAGGATTTCATCTAATTCCGCATACCCTTGTTTGTACTCAGGTATGCATGTTATCACTCGAAAACGAGAGGAACTAATGCAAAGAATTTTCAGTCCTCGTCCGTTTTATTACAGCAGATTACAAGATTGAACAAGTTAGATAACAACCTTATTATACAAAAAGAAATTATGGTAATAACTGGAGAAAAATCACAGCAGGTTTATCAGATGGTGTGTTAGGCCATCATAAGGGAATTATCTAACAGTGCCAGCGACGGAAACCTGGAGCAAGGATTCGTTGTGATTTCTGACGGTTCAACAGCTCTTTTGCAGGCGTCAGATTTCTGGGAAGTCGTTTGTGACGTGAATGATATGCAATGTGACCATGAAGCGCGTTTGGGGAACGCTGAGGAAATCATCCCTGATATTGACCAGGCGAACGAAGACGATGCAAATAAAATTGAACAGTTAGAAAAAGAAGAAGAAGAGTTCCGGGATGAACGGGAGCAGCATAAGAAAAGAATCCAGAGCCAACGAGAAAAAATTGCAAAAATGCAGGCAGAACAGGAGAACAATGCAGCTAAACGTCAAGAAACAATAAAGGACTTGGAATCCAAGGTCGAGGAATCCGAACACGAACTTGAAAAGATCGAACAGAAACGGCAAGATCAGTCAACTTCCCAGCAGGAGAAGGAAAATAAACTTCATAGACAACTACAAAAGAGCAGTGAGGCTATTAAAAGACTGCAGGAAGAGAGCGAAAAGAAAGCTGAAGAACACCACAGAAGGCAAAATATTTTAAAAGAGGAGCTGGAAGAGCTAAAGAAGAAACTGAAAGACCTGGAGTAAAAAACTAATAAATAAAGAGATACATCAAAGGGGAAACTGCAAATAGCTTCTGAAGATAGGCTTATAGCGAGAAAAGAAAAAGTTTTGCTCCTGAACTAGTTCTATACATGTTAACATCTGAACAAAATAAGATGGATATCCATACGGATGTGTACCAAGAAGTTCTACGGGAGAACAAAGGCAATACTGATTTTTTCTTTGTTAAGTAACAACTGAATCATAGTAATTGCAAATTGTACGCTTGAATGCTTCGAAAAATAAAGCCCCAAAGGAAATCGTCAAATCATCGAGTGTACACAAAATCACAAACCCCATTAAGGGCACAACACATGCATGCTTCTGGGCTAATTGTCTGTATTGATAACAATGCGGTTTTCTTGTAGTCACATTTGACTTATATCAGGTCTTGTGTGCAGAGATGTAAATTGCATGCCGCTGTGTTGCTATCTAGAATCATCAACCCACGTCTGGGGTGGTAACAGGTTAAATCAAAAAGACTTAATTCTTCCCTTTCCTAAGTTTCGTATAACAACCGCCTACGATGCCTGCAGAAAAGTTACACTCAGATCATAGCTCGGTAGAATATAGTGTTCATGATACAGCGCAGCTTATATCATTTACCATATGTTACAGCAAGCACAATCACAGCACCAGAGAATGCTAAACCGGCCATAACGTGGTAGCTTTAGCATTCTAGGTGTGATAAATGTATCATTTAGTTTTCTGTACAAGTATAATCAGACTGCAAGAACACAGAAAGTGGGAATATTCAAACCTAAGGGGTATGAGAAATCACCACTAGGCTTTGTGCAGATCTATGTTGTGGTCTATATCTCTGTATCATTTTCAACCCTTGCATGTATCAGAGCAACGGGTAATTATGATATGGATGTGGATTCAGGTGCCGATACCAATCACTGTTATTAAGCTTCGTGGATATTGAATTATATTGCTTGCACTTCAGCGCTTGTGGTAGCGAGATTAATTAAATAAAGAAAGACGCGAACAGTAAAATACTGTGAGACTGGAATATGGCTTTATCCGCGATACCATTCCCTTATTTATACTTTTTCTGCATTATCTCAGCTATTGCGGTTTGACTTTTAGTAATGTCAATCTCTAGTCTTATTGATATACATCTTCTACCTAGATTTCGGGGAAGTATTTGGCATAGGATCTCCAATGAAACGATTTTATTATAGCTTAGCCGTATTTATCCTTTGGACACAACAACGTCTCTAAGATAAGATTGTTTGTTTTACCACTGCCAACTTTTCAGTCGGGGCCCTGGAAAAGTCTGTAGCACAAAGCACCACCATCCAGGGCTTGTAATGACCCACCCTACATAAACGATACCTTGTTTATTGGCACTTTCGGTTTTGCACGAATCTTATTCCGAGAGGCAATACCCAAGCTTTCCTCACTGACACTGACAAGAGTCAGATATCAAGCATTACTTTGAGACATCGAGCACGTAAATAAGAGAGCCGTAGTAGGGCTTAAAACCTCCATTTAAATTTGCTCCTTCCTCATTCAAGTATATAGATTGCCATATAAAAGCAACAAGTTAACCATCAGCTTTTTCGTGTTTTATACTACCTTTTACGCCAAAGCTGGTTTTCAACAGCTTGAAACAAGACAAACACTGTTCGAGAAGCTGTTATAATGATTGTCCCAGACCGAGAACAAAATGGAAATTTATCTAACCAGGATGCTGCAGAGCCGGTCAATTTACGAACAGGAAATGGCAGTACAGAGGAGCCTGTTGCCAGCACTGCGCACGTTAATTTAGAACAAGCTCTAGTCAGTACTTCCCAAGTAAATACAATATCAGCATTAGAACCGGTGAACGACGGGCAGGTACTAATTGACGGGAAAACAATGTACGAAATATTTGTAAGGATGGTTCAAACGACAGTTGATCACGAAGCGCGTCTGGACGACGTCGAACAAAGAATAGACATAACCGCGCGTAATGTTGAAGATAACCAAAGACGAATTTTCTATCTTGAAAAAAAAGTACGAGAAGCGAAGGAAGAAGTACAGAAATTAGCGAAGGGTATTCAGACGAATAACGAGACTATAAAACGGCTCGAAATTCAACAGGAAAAAGAAGCACAAGAATTTCTTGCAATGGAAAACAGATTCCGGGTCAAACTGGAAGAAACACAACAAAGAATCGAAGAGATAAAAAAGGAGATAAACGAGGAGGAAGAGAAACATCGAGAAATGAAACGCAAATTGAAGGAAAAAATCCGAAAGAACAAAGAGGATGCGAAAAGGCTTTGGGAACGACAAAAAGACGAAGAAAAGCAGCAAATTGGAGAGGAAGACAATCTGGAACAAGAGATAAAAAAATACCAGAGCCGTCTCGAAAATTTGCAAAAACAAAAGGAGGATGAGACTGAATATATTATACATACGAAAAAACTGATTGAGAAGGAAGAAGAGCAACATTCAAAACGGCAAAACGAAACTAAGAATCAGAAGTTTCAGAATGAACTGGAACA
The DNA here is from genome assembly GCA_002749535.1 of Apophysomyces variabilis. Classification (NCBI taxonomy): domain Eukaryota; kingdom Fungi; phylum Mucoromycota; class Mucoromycetes; order Mucorales; family Mucoraceae; genus Apophysomyces; species Apophysomyces variabilis. Next base: position 164,110 of record MZZL01000025.1, read on the forward strand.
AAGACAAAAAATCCAAGATATCAAAGACTCTTTCAGAGGCAGCATCCGTCGCGGTGATGAAGGGATCATGGTCAAGGTCTTGGGCCATCCTAGCGTCATAGCGCAAGATGACAGGCAACGTGGCAAATCTACACGAGAGAAGGAACAGAAATATCGAGAAATGGAACACAAATTGAAGGGAAGAATCGGAAAGCATGAAGAGGAAGCGCGAATGCTTCCAGAACAACACGAAAATGAGGAAAGGCAGCAAAGTGGAAAGGAAAACAATCCGGAACAAGCGATAAAAAAAGTCCAGAGGCGTATCGAAGATCTGCAAAGACAAAAGGAGGATGAGATCAAACATGTTAAACATATTGAACAAATGCGTGAGAGGGCAAGAGAGCAGCATTCTGAAAGGCAACAGGAAACTACGGAGCAGATCCAACATTGCAGGGAGATCGGTGAGCAACTCACCATAAAACATCAGAAGGCAAAGAAGAAGTTTAAGTTTTGGACTATAGCTCTTGCGATCGCTACCGGTACTCTCTGTGGCATAGCAGCGCCCGCCGTTTTAGCAATAGGCGCAGCTGCAGCCGTAACTGGGGGCGCAGCAGTGGGCGTTACTGCAGGTGCGCTCGTGGGTGCAATTATTGATCATGTGAGAAATAAGGATTAAATAGCAGAACATCTCAACAAATATATGCTTTATCGTCTATTAACATGAAGGAGAGATGCTAGAAAGTTGATGATAATGTAAAACAAAAATGATTTTTGTTATTTGACTACATGGTTGAGGATACGGCAAATATGGCTTGACAATACATGTGTTCCAAAATTTTCTTGAAATTGGATCAGCGTAATCTGAACTACGATAATTGCTTGAGAACTACATGTTATCACTATACGCCAGTAATATGTTACAGCTTGCACGAGTAACTAGTCAAATTTTGGCGTGAAAAGATGCATATAAAAATATCTTTTCACGAACGTATATTGTGCGGCACCATGATATAATATTGGAAAATCTAACCTAATACGATCTACTAACCATGTTTGATGCGTACATGACAGAAAGATAACTTCCGTTCCTTGATTTTCAAACCGGTTCCGGAAGATTGTAAATAGTTTACTAATATCTTGAAACATCTCGTTAAGGTTGGTCCTTCCTAAAATGCAGATTAAAAGTTCGATCGTACCAAGGAGAAAAGTCACATATTGCCATCGTCCGTAGCCAGGAAACCAGTAAGGTAATACTGCGTTTACACCATTGCGACCTTGGCAGAATAGCTATTGAGATACTCCTTCTCAAAGTAATGGTCACGGCATCACACTATTTACTCCCTAGAATACAGAGAAGAGTTGCACCAAAAATATTACTGCATAAAAGAAACAAAACATTTCGGCTTAGACAGCCAAATCCTACTTTTGCTCCGTTTGTGGTAAAGTATGCTTGCATCGCTCGATAATGGCAAATGTTAATTACTGGTTTTCCCTTGTTATGACGCATTATTAGCCTCTTTCACATTACTAAGAAGTCCATTTGACCAAACGATTTCATCATCCTTCTCCTGAAGCAGTTACCATGGTTGAAAATAAAGCAAAACAAGCCTTTGACAATATTCACCGAAATATCGAAGAGGAAGTTTCCTCCAGTACCGGGAATGACATCAACAAGTTAGGTACTATGGTCAAGGAATTGATGGACCGCGACATGCATTTGCATGAAGTGATCGGACTGCTTGAAGACTGTAAGGCAAACTTTGAACAAGCTGCTGAACAAATCAGGGAGTTAGAGGACTTGAAAAAGAAATCAGACCTTGAAATACGAAAATTGACGCAACAAATCGAGAAGCAAAAACAGTTGGCGAAAGATACATTTGACCAACAGCGAAGAGCAGAAGAAAAATATAAGCAGACTATCCACTATCTGGGACGGAGACTCTGCGGGTGGCTAAAACGTTCAGAGAGTCTTGAAAAGCAATTAAAAGAGGAAATAGAAAAACGACGAAAGGACGAAAAAAAATACCAAGAAAGAATAACTGCTCAACAAAGAGTGATTGGGAAGCTTCTTAAACAGCAGTGGATAAATAATGAATTGCAAGAAACGTTGCGACTGAACCAAACAGTCATAGACAACCTTAAAAGAGCTACGAGATGAGGCGCAAACCGATCTGGAAGCCATGGAAAAGAGTGCTAATGAGCAGATTGATTGTAAACAATAAATAATCGATGACCTTTGCAAGGTGTTAGAAGAAGAAAGAGAAAGCCACCAGAAAAAAGAAAAAGAGCATTCGCGAATCCTAAAGGAACTGCAAGAGGAGATGGCGAAACTTAAACGTGCGCCAAAAAGAGAAAAGCGCAATCCTTCGTTCCCGGATGGCCAACCTTGGACTTCCCAAATGATGCGCGAATTAATGGAAGCAATGGCAGGGCACCACAAACTACATTAAGGTAGAAATCTGCCCTTCAAGGGGCAAATCAATCCCAATTACTTGCCAAATGCAATTACACAAAGCATAAAAAGCAGCAAAGCAGTTGAATCTCTTTTCTCCTTTTTTATTCATAATTGTTTCCAAAACTGGTTCTAAGCATAGTAAGAAGGTGAGATCAGCATGTCACTCAACATGGCCAACTGGTCCTCGGTAAACTTGGTCATATCTTCGTGCCATGTGTCCGAATGCGTTCTTCTAAAATCGGAAAATGTCTTGCGTATAGTAGACTAGCAGTAGTGTTGCATCATATGTTAGGTATCTGTTTTATGAGAGAAAAGCTCGTTACCTGTATTTCGGCTGGATCAGACATACAGCCAGCGAGTTGACAAAGAACGTCTGGCATCCATTTTGGTACTTCATAAGGGAAAGCATTCACCAAACACGATAAACCAAGTGCGCCAGCATGCTTCTTAAGTAATGCTTCCCGGAAACCAGCAGGCTCAATCACCTTTCCGGTGACATTGTCGCGTTTACGTTTCGGTATCCTCGTTTCAAGCAATGCCGAATAATGCGATCTCAACGACGTAATGGCGTCACGTTGTGAACATCGCACAAGGCCACCCAGTGTCACGGCCGCCATTTGCCGAACCTGTTTACGAAATTGAAAATTTAATTCTATGCAATGCGATACAAGTAAGACCCTCTCTCTTTCCTTACCTCAATTTGTGTATCCAGTAACATACCGCTAATGACTTGCATAATGCGGAGCACTTGTTCACTGTCTAGAACAAACAGATGCTTGAAAAAAAAGACCTGTAGTACAGGAAGGGCTCTGACACGGATGTGCCAACTCGATGATTTCGTGAGGATGTTGACAAATTCATCCACCAAAGCAGGCACCATCGAAGGCGGATAAGATAGGCGTACAACAAGATTGAGTACCCGCGTGGCACCTCGCTGCAAATCCTGGTCATCTTTCATTTCTTGCATACTAAACAACTTTGGAATGAAGGGAACCACAAAAGGCAAAGTACCGGCGACACGCCAATGCGTTAATGCTTCATGCAACCATGACAACACTTTAAGATCATTCAATTAGCGCATCAAGGACAAATAGAACTAGCAGCGACAAAAAAATTCTATACCTGTTTTGCTGGCATTAGCATAATCACTGGAACTAACAGACAGCGCTGAATCCATCGTTTGCATCCATTGATCCAGATTATTCATAATTGCGTCAAGTTGAGCCTGGGTCCGAGAATCGAGCACAGTAGGTACATTGCCCACACCGTCGCTACCTTGAGACGCATTCTGGACTAATAATTCATCCACAGATGGTGCAGAGGGGATCCATTGCAGTTGCATAATTTCGTTAAGACTGTCACCTAATGTTTCACGCACTTGCTTGTATGGGTGTTGAATGTTGGCAAGATAGACAGAAAGACATTGATCGCTAAGCGGAACGGCACGCCATTTTAATGCCACAAAGAGGGTGCGGACAAATGAAAGCTTTTTCGATTCCGCAAAGGCAGCATCCGACTTTGGGTCGAACTTATCCTCGAGTATGATTTGAATAAGTGGCCGAAGACGTCTTGGATCGCGTCGGGCCTATAGAATGATTTAGTACTTGTAGGCGAGCAATCGGCATGACGGTAAAATAGTACGTACGGCGCAAAAGCGGACAAAACTCTTCCAATAAGTGAGAGAATCAGGCGTTATACTAGCAAACGTTTTCTTTAGTAAAGGCCCGAGCCAATTCCAAAGAAGATCCGTTTTTGAAATATTCCAATGCTTCGTTCCACGAATAAGACCTCCTAAAAGTTCGGCAGCAGCACGCTGACGATTCTTCTGATCAGTCGATTCGCAAAAAGATTCGATCTGTCCCTTGACAGCAGGGACAGCTTCGTCTTGGAATGTCTGAAAAATGCTGCTATAAAGCCTTGCATTAGCTTGACTGAACGAATCCTCATGAGGACGACTTGTTTCTTGAGACATGTATGCGCATAACTCCGTCCAATACTCCTCTGAAGTAAACGTTTTCCGGAATTCTTCATATGCACCCTTGGAAGCTTCATCCAACGTTGGTAGCTGAGCGTCGTCCGTACAGGGAACATACGATGTATATTTTTCTGGCCAAACGTACCAACCAGTGATGGAACTGTCCATTAAAAGACTGGGCAGCGGATGGATCCGAATCAGTATAGCCGTGATTTTCATTGTCAAATATTAAAGTACCTCTTGTCAGCATTTTGTTCAGTCAGTGGCTGTTCGTATGACGAAGCTAATAGTGTTTGCGTGATATTGGGCCCGCTTTCCTTTGTGCTCAACTCCCTCTTAAGAGGATGTCTTGTTTTCTTCATGATAATCAAAGCATCATTTCCCTGTGCAAGCGATCGTACTTTAATATACAGTAGAAGTTGAGTCGTGGCACCGATGCCTATGCGCCGCAGAGCAGGCAACTCGGAACGAATGCATGTGTTCGCAAATGAGGCCAGCTCGGCGCTAGGAGGCATATCTGGACGCAAGAAAAGTTCGACAAAATTGGCTGCCATTGTAGCAAAGCGCCAATGCACTTTCCTGTCCTCGACAAATCTGACCAAGGATTGCACCATGTCGTTGTAAGCCTCAATTTGGGTTTTCCGCCTGTTCTGGACCTTTCTTGTCAAGGTATCGACGCGTTGCACCATTTCATTGTTATCACAAATGCTTTTGATCGTATCATCCATTTCCATGGGATATAAGACTTTGAAGGAGAATGAATTAAAATGCGATACGTAGTCCACAAATATTCTGCGAATCAACTCTTGTACTGAAAGCTGTAGTAAGATATAGTTTTGAGTAAAAAGGAAAGACAAAGTAGGATTAACGTCAGTGCTAACCTTATCTTCGTGCTGTGCTCGACATATAGAAAGAACAAACTTTGGAATAAAGCGCCAATCACGCAAGCATGTCATTAGAAATGATCTATGAGTAAGAATATACAGGGCTCCTTTTAATCGATTGGAGTATATTGTTGGGTCAACTGAAACTTATCCAGGTTAGTGCTCTGGTTTCAATACAGAGAATCTCAGTACTCACCTCCTTGGTTTGGTTGCAGTGCATCAAGAATAGTAGGCATGATAACCTTCTTTGAGCCCACAAAGTTTCGAGAAGTTCCACTTAGAGCAGTCTGGCTCATTCTATAATGAAAGGCTTTTAGACATCTTGCGGATTATAGAAATTGTATCACTTACTTTCTGATTTCTGCATAGGTACTTAACGAGAAGTCTAACAAGTCTTGAAGGATATGGTCATGTAAGGGAGCCCTTATTCTTCCAAGGACATTTTGTCGAAGACGTAGTATATGATGATTGTACGCTCTGCGAACTGCATAGAGGCGTCACTCACTCCTTGTCCGTAACTGTCTCTCGTTTTCTCCTTACCTAGTAAATTTCGTGGATATCGCTTATGGCATAGAGGTGTTCTTCCGAGATGCTTGGCATAGCTATAGCTACTCTGGTAGTTTTCCAAAGATGCCTTCTCCACGCCACGATCAGCAAGATAGTATTTACTGATCTTGATCAGAATTTTGATACTTTCTACATCATCTTCACGATGCGTCTTGAAGTATTCAGCTGTTTCATGGATAAATTCCCCTATCATTTTTCTGATGTCTCTGGCTTTCTGAGTTCTTGGATCATCAGGATCTGTCAAGGCATAGCCTGCAATAAGCTTTCTAGCAGCGTTAAGAGATACAGTGTCCTCATCTCTATACAACAATGAGAATGAGAAAAGACTCTCTTCGCTTTCCACAATTTACGTACCCGTCGCTACTATCCTTGTCGCTTGCGTTTTCTTCTACGCCATCATCACCCACCATCAGAGCACTTCCTATCAAACAGTTTCGGACGACGGCCAAGTGTCTGCAGAATTCATTGGTCAATTCATAGGAATTGGTCGGCTTTTGGACTGCCGGATCGCCACTCATTAATTCTCGCATCCGTTTTATAGATGGGAATAGGAATGTATCAAGCCATTCCAAGGCAAAATCTTTCTCAGCATCGCTAGGGACATGCCAATCGATCTTCAAGTCTTCAGGATTACCAGGTTTTCCCCACAACAGATGGGACTTTGCCATGATTTCTAAACAGGCAAATTGTGTCAGGGAAGGCTTGAGGATACGAAACAGACAAACATTATACCTGGATTGTTCCATTCATCTGGTGTCAAACTTCTGAAGTCTTTTGGATAGATGTCCAATAGACCCTTTAGGCATAACCGAATGAACTTGCCCGTCCACATAATGCCTCTTCGACTTCTGCATTTAGCAACCATTTCCAAGCCAATATCCATCAGATCTTTCTTATAGGCTACAAGATCCTCCCCGCCGTAACATAATATCGAAAACAATATATTTTGGTACCAGTGGAACGTTGAGTCCGATTGAATAGGGTTAGATGACACCGCATTAGTGATAGTCGAAGAAGCACCGTGTTCAAGCTCCGTGCGGATGTTGGCAATACAAAGAGGGATAAGTTGTTTCGCCGCCTTTTTCCAATTAGCAGCCGCAATTGAATCACAGAGTCCTCCTGCAGCGCGTACTGCATTAGGAAGCACTTGATCGTTAACGAAGTCGACTACCATCTTCAACGCCAAGTCATACAGCTTGTCCGAAATTTGCCAAAACACCATATCGCACGTATGCTATTCCAGTTAACCAAAACAATGTATGGAGTTTTCGTTAGTCTGATAGATCGATCGAAAGAACAATATGCATTTACTTACCAAAAGCATCTGCAATAGACCTGCCTCCATCGTCCCGGCCTCCTTCTTATGGTCATGGGGAGGCACGTTTTCAAACTAGAACAGAACAAAATAAGCGAACGGCAGATACTATGAGACGTACTATCGTAAAGACGCGGCGTAAGAACTTAGCGAGCCATTCTTCAAATTCCCCTGTCGTCGCTTTACAAAGATGATCTTCTACTTCGCGAGGTAGCTGGGTTTCGCCATCTGCTCTGTCAATATCCATTTCGTCATAGCCGTCTCTGCCATCGACAGCTGGATTATAATAGATATCTCCGCCTGATAGATCACACACTGGCACAACCATGATTGCATTACTGATGAACATCAATGCTGAAACCGTCTTTACAGGATCATTCATATCGATGCCTGGTGTCGCTAGATGTAAAAGCGGTAGTAAGTGCTTCCCACCTGCTGGATAATGATCGCGTGATAAAAGTGGCAATGCAATTTCGGAAAGGACACCAAGCGCACTCGATGTTCGATGGGTCTATTACAGCGTAACAGATGAATAAACTGACATTCCAACAAATAACCGTTTCCCTTTTTTTCTTTTACCTCAGTCAGCGTTTCTAAAGACGGATAAACGCGCTCTAACAGACCGGGGAGCATCACAGAGGGTTCAATCCCTACGTAATCCATGTTATACAGGAAATTCATTCACGGTAATGACGAACATGATAGATATTTGAGTGTCACCTGGCTTGCGCCAAGACTATAGTGGTCCTTTCCGAACATACTCAAATAAGCTACGGGGCGGAGGATCAGTACAAATTCCTTGCGGAGAGCTGGTGTCAATCTTCGTTCATACGGCGTTCGGCAATCTTGCTCTTGTTCTATAGCATGATCAGTCACTACATCCTGTTCCATTTCAATCATCTTACCTTCTCTCCAGCGCCTCAAAAACAATGACGATAGATTTTTCACGAACAAAATTAATGGATAGGACCATGAACCATGATTGGAAGGATGGAAGTAGAGCTCGCTTGCTTGGATCAGGTCAGCCAGAAGAGATAGCGTGAAACAGGTTTCTGTGCCATCCTCTTTACGTTCGGGTACCATTGTGTAAACCATAAATCTCGCCAATGCTCGGAATTTTTCCTAATAAGATGCCACGACGGATTATTCCACCATGCTTGTACACCACAAATGACAACATATACACGTGTACAAAACACATCCAAAACTGGACAAGCTCCTACTAACCGGTTTTCTTCGCAAAAACAGAGAGTTCCCTGCTTTCATATCTATTCTTTTTGACGAACTGCTGTATCCGGTGGTTGTCCCGCCGGCTGCATTACCTCCATCGCTGCGACTGCCTACTGGTAGATTCATCATCCGCAAACACACCGTGAAAATCTCCCTGATCTGTTGTTTTGTGAAAAGACCGATATCCGAAGACTCTGCTGTGTCCAAATTGCTTTCTGCAATACGAGAAACAAGATCTGTGAATTGGGCGTCATAGGTAGTGGAGTATGTGAAGATGGACCAGAGCGAAAAGATCGTTGGAAGATATTGTTTTGGTGATGTTACATTCGTGGCCATTACTTCATGTGTTACAGAGTTTCTGGGTACTGTTACGGGAAGAAACAAGACGAGGTAACCTTGGGCTTTGATGGCGTCGGATACAGAATGGGTCGTGAATTGAGGCAAAAACTCATCTAGGATTTCGTGTATGGCAGATGGAGGGAAATATCGCTGCGAATTTTCAATAAGACGCAAAACCGAACCCATATGCTTCCTATCATATGAACAAAATGACCCAAGTCAAGGAAATAATATATCACCAAAATCCAATCCGGACCCTCTATCTCTCTCGCTCTAGGTATGCATGACGTGATAAATAAAAGCAGATAAAAACAAAAGGATACGATTCGGCAAGAAGTGGACTTTCTCTTGCTTTTGGAAAGATGAATCTGTCAACCAATTCATAAAGTGGTCGCCAAGGCAATGTTAAGTCTTCAGGGCCGAGTCGTTTTGACTTTCTAAACACCTTCTTTCAGTTCTCCATGATCTATAATCATTCATGTCTTTTTTTCTTGCTGGTACCTTATCAAACGAATGCAACAATTGGCGAATGTCTCCACGAGTGCCGTATCCATGCCAGGCATAATGACCAATCCAAACAACAGTTTCGCAAGTTTCGCACGTATATCTCGATCGAGAGAATGTTTCATGTCGAGATAACTGCATAGAAGAAAAAAAGTTCACATGTTTATTGGTACATATCCTTTCACTAAGGAGCGTCCTCTTCTTTTTTTCTTTTTTCCATTGTTTCTTTTTGCCATTTTTTTGTTTGTTTTCTTTTTTTACCTGTTTAACCGTTTCACCCACGAACTGGCACCGGGCGCAAAGTCCTGGGCTCTGACACAAATAGCTAAATTCGTGCAAATGTCTTGAAGCCATTGCTGGGCCTCACCATCAAGCAGGTGTGCATAAGGTAGCGATTGGTTGTAATACATTGTCCGTTGCTTATCATCGTCTAGCACAGACTGTGGTATGAGTCCACGCTTGTCATTAGTAAATACGTTCTCCATATACGGAGTCTAGCAGTAGATACTAATAAAATAAGAAGAAGTAGTAAAAAAGAAGAGGAGAAGAATAAAAAAAAGAAGCGATGCTGTCAGTTCATGTTCTCGGGTTGAGCTTTTCCAACAATTTTGGAGCGGCGCGAATAAGAAGCTAGGAAGATGTGACCATTTCTTGCGTTTGAGAATCGCCAGTACACGCAAGCTTTCTTAAAGCGATTACGTATGTGTCCACTCTTTAGTCAACCGTCTGCTCCCAAAAACCCCTCACGTTGACACTTGCTGGATAAATAGGTTTTTATTACGTGTATATAGTTGCCTATTTTCGGAGAGCAATAGGCTTCATGAGAGACCAAGTTGTTATGCGATGGACAAGATGAATAAAGAAAAGCAGACTTCACACAAGAAGAATAACCCATTTGTCTCAATGGGATGCTACTCGTATTTCGGATAAAAAAGCGGACCGAAGCCGTTTCCTTACTCATAAGAACTATAACAAAAAAGTTGATTTTACCTTTTCCTACTAAGAAAATGCATGAATGACACATCATTTCTTCCCTAAAAGGAGAAACGATAGACCTTTCTTTTTAGTATAATGGTATGAACGACGTATCTCGCGTCTTCTTCCTTAACGGAAAGGACATACATCTCTCTTGTGTAGGCTAAAGGGAATCAAGGGCCCGCTGCATGAACGATATCGGTCTATGTATTTCTTAGAGGGAGGGGTCTGTGGCCCATTTATTTTTCCTTGTTTTTTTTCCTCGGGTATTTACTCTCTGTTTCACTTTTACTCGTTTTGCCTCAGCATGTCACAAGCTTCTGGCTCCATTACCAACCGCATTGTGCAAAAGTTGACTTCCAAAGAATTCCGCAATTACCTCATGAGGTTAGACAACGTCTAAAAAAAAAAAAGAAATAACGCTTTAACTCGATCGCTTTCTATCTATTATTTAGCACCGTAGGTGTTTTATTTCCACGGACGTTTGAATGGAAAGCCTGACTGCAGGTCCTTTTTTTTTTTCTTTCCTCATAGCACTTTTGGGGCCCAGTGGCCAATTGGGGAATACCCATTGCAGCCATTTCGGACTGGCAAAAAAGTCCAGCTTTGATCTCAGGGAAGATGACAGTGGGTAAAGAGTCAAAAGAAAACGAGATGTGAGAGAAAACTGCTCTATTGACTAATGTACGGCAAATAGCTTTGTGTGTCTATTCTGCGCTGTTCATGCGGTTTGCTTTGATGGTACAACCAAAGAACCATTTACTCTTTGCATGCCATGCTACCAACGAGGTTGCCCAGTTAGTCCAAGGATACCGCTTCCTTCGTTACCATGAGTAAAAGAAAAAAAAAAAGAAAAAGAAAGCGTCTCCTTGGATACCTAACTGCCTCTTTCTTTTTCCTTAGCTCTGAACCAGGAGAAAACAAAGAGCAGTCGCCAAAGATGCCTCCTGGACTTTAATTCTTTTGTACATATCTTCGTTTCATCAATCAATGCCAATAAATAAAAATCCCTTTCTTATATGTTTTTTTATTTATATATCCAATGCAGACCTGGAGTTTGCACGACGACCTATCGCATCAATGGCACGGATAAATGCTTTGCTATTGACAGCTCGTTGTGAGTCGACGGCATAAAATGGATTGCAGACTTGCGAAACATAAGCTGAATGTATAGTTCGGAAGATCTAGAAAACGACAAATTGTGTATTCAATGTTGAGATGTTGTTCTGTTCGCTTGTTTCGTTTTTTCTTTACCGCTTTCATATCTGCGTCTCGAATGATGCCATCTGTGATAGATACAACGACGATAAATTTGACACGCGTGTTGGTAATATAACCATATCTAGAATAAAAATAGCAATCGTTTAGCAAAACTAAAAAGAAAGATGTTTGTGCTTGATCCAATTTACACGGCGAGATCTTCCATAGCATAGAGAAGTCCAAGGTATAAGTCGAGGTTTTTGGGCCCATTTGCCACTATGGGGGTGAAGGTTGCGGTTTTTTTACACGATGTTCAAACTAGATGGAATGAGCCTACATCGTTCTTCCACCACGTCAATGGAGGTGTGGGCAATATAATGGTATTTCAGGTCAGGATGAGTCGTGCTAAAGTTCTTAATGTAAAGCGGATTGTTCTAATCAAACGGAAGAAAAAGCGCGAAAAGGTGAGTAGCCTATTTCAATGGCGCTTTTTGGAGGAGGTTTTTTTTTTCTTCCTGACCTGCTTCCCAATGAGAGCTATACAGTTGATCTCGGTGTTCATGACGATTAGGAAGAGGAAACAAAGACCCAGAACCGCAACGGTAGTTCCACCATGCCAAATTTGGAACAATTTGAGCGGACGTAACCTGTTGGTCTTGCGACTCTTCTCACTGTCTCTTTTCTCTCTCTCTTTTCTCTCCCTCTTTTTCTTTCTTTTTTCCCTCTTTCTCTTTCCCTTTTTCTATATATAATATATACGTTTGCCATGGATGTTGATGCTTGCATTGAGTCCATCAAGGCTTGCAAATATCTTTCGGAAAACGACATGCGCCAGTTATGCAACAAGGTTGAAAAGAATAAAAACAATAACCACCATGAACCTCATTGTTTATGGAATACGCGCTCAATCTGTTTACATTTTTTCTAGTTGAAAGAAATTCTGGCAGAAGAATCAACCGTCGTTCCCGTACGAGCCCCAGTGACACTTTGTGGTGACATCCATGGCCAGTTTTATGACCTTTTGAAACTGTTTGAAGTCGGAGGAGATATGCCAGGCACTTCCTATATTTTTATGGTGCGCGTTGAATCGAGCGTTATTACACAGCAATTAAACTTATTCCCATCATTTTTCCGGCCATTGTTCTAGGGTGACTTCGTTGATCGTGGTCGTTATTCTCTAGAAACCTTGACCTTGCTACTGTTGTTAAAAGTCAAGTAAGGGTGGAGCTCACTTTTTTTTTTTGGCATGGCTTATTCAACGAGAAAAACTCTTTTGGTTTAATCTAGATACCCTGATCGCATTACGCTGACGAGAGGCAATCACGAAAGCCGAAATGTAACACGTGTCTATGGATTCTATGGCAAGTCGCGCTATATTGGCAAAATGTGCATGATTGGTTTTAATTACGGAGGTGGGGTCAACTGCAGATGAATGCCTGGCAAAATACCAGAGTTCAAAAGTATGGGAATGGTGCTGCACCGTCTTTGATTATTTGCCCTTAGCAGCGGTACGTCTTCATAATTTCGTTCTCCGTATTCTTGCATTGCAAGCGTTGAACTAAACAATGGCATAATGCATTTTAGCTTATTGACGGAAGTATTTTCTGTGTCCACGGAGGTTTATCCCCTGAGTTGCCCTCAATTGATACAATTCGGTAAAATACTACACCTTTCCTTTCTGATTTAGGAGCGTAAAGGAACAGAAAACAAAGGCTGATCTATCTATTCTTTCTATAGAACATTGTTTCGCATGCAAGAACTACCACAAACAGGAGGACCTTGCGGTATATCCATAGAAAAAAAAAAGAAGATAGGATTGTTTTCAATCGAGATGGAGAGCTTATTTTTATCTTGGCTATCTATTCTAGATTTATTATGGTCCGACCCGGAAGCACAGGTTGAATCGTGGGCCATTAGTCCACGCGGAGGCGGTTATTTATTCGGCCATTTACCGACGGATGCTGTAAGACAGAGAGACACAAAACGAAGAAGGAAACCGGATGAGATTTAGGGCTAATCCATGTCGGGCTTTTTATCTAGTTTTGTCATAACAATGGCGTGGATCTTATAGTGCGAAGTCATCAATTGGTGGATGAAGGCTACAATTACCCTTTTGCCGAGAAAAACTTGGTGACGCTCTGGTCAGCGCCAAATTACTGTTATCGATGTGGTAACAAAGCGGCTATTCTGAAGGTGGCGGATGATCGTAAGGAGGTTTTAGAAAGCGATTACCGGATATTCCTAGAAAACGAAAAGCAAGGCGATGTATCCTTAACTTCTGGGCCAGGCAGCCAATATTTCCTTTGATTTTCTTTGTTTTCTTTTTTTTCCCTAGTTTTCTCTCTCTTTTCCTTTATGCTATCCAACCTTTGTATATTGCCGTATTTGGGACATAAAAATACTCTTTCCGGAAAGTAACACCGCCCGGGGTAGCAATGGATGCTACACACCCTTCGAAGAGCGAATATTCCATTATCAAATCAAAGGGTTGTTTAAGAAAGTACCCGGGGACAAAGCGATTGTATTCACAGTTCTAACAGTGCAGGGGATGGGCTCAGCAAAGCAAGAGAGGACATTGGCAGCGCTATGGAGAAATTATGAGGCAGATTTCTCTTAAAGAACTCTGGATTGAACTTGGTACCATTCACTTGTTGATGAAATAATTTAGCGGTTGCCAACAGTATAAGTACCATGGAGAGGTGAAGACGAGGAAATCGATTCCTCCATAGGCCTCCATCCCATCGCGTTTTAACTTTGTTGCCTTGAAACCGAGCACATTGGATCCAAGACATAGAGACTCTAATTCTATTTTCTTCCGGCTGCAGGGCCAATGTTTAATAACGCTGGACTCTTGGATTACACTCTTCCTTTCTTCTTGGGTTTAGACTGGATAAAAAACCAAGAATGCTTTTTAGATGAAGGTTGCTCTGTGCGACAATTCGACGTTCTTTTATCCAAAGTATGTAATACACTGTAAAATACGACGAAAACTTAAAATTTACTCCTCTTTGTTGGTAAAGCAAACGCACCCAAAGTAGTCTCTGTGTCTCTGTCTTTTTTTCTTTTCGCTCTGAACCAAGAAGAGATGTTCCAATGCCTAAACGGACAAATTATTTCAACCCTCTCCAACCTCAAAATGACACATGACGCACTGATATTTTTGTCGGTGCGAATAATGCCACTAGAAAGGCGACACAAAGGTGCACGATTTTTTTTTTTTGCGATAGTGCGATTTAATATCTTAGCAAAAGAAAAAAGAGAAAGACGGGAACAAAAAGAGGTCAAAAATAAAAAGGGATCAAAAGGCTAAGAACAATAACAAGGAAAGACAAAGATAGGAATAAAGGAAATGGAATAGATTCGGCCATAAATAACAAGAGCTTTACGGAAATCAGGGAATGAATTTGTGAGTTGTGAATAGAACTACAAGAAATTCAAGATTGATCTTTGAGAATATAAGAACAGAGAGATACAGGATACGTTAAATTTTCCGTACGTCGAGATATCAGAGGAAAAGAAAAAGGTGTGTTCTTTTTCTTTTTCAATCTGCGGCCTCCATTATCGAACTTGGTCTTTCTTCTTTTCCTTTCCTTTGTTCCTGGTCTTTTCTTTCTTTTAAAAACAATGTGTGTGGTCGATCATCTTTCTTTCCGCTTTTCTTTTTTTTTTGTGCGTTTGGGTTTGTTATTGGGTGTTAATTTTTTCTTTCATTCTTTGGTCTACAAAATGCTGCATCTTTTTGATCTCTTCTTAACGGGAGGTTCCAATGCTGCAACGATAGCCTCGTCAAACACGTTCTTCAGCCCCTTCTGAGTCAAAGCGGAACACTCGACATATTTGACAGCGCCTAATTCTCTGGCAAGACGTTCACCAGAATCGAAACTGATAGGTCGTTGTTTCTGTCGAGCTAATCTTTCCGTCACGGTCGGATCGTCACGTAAGTCAATCTGAGTGCCAACAATCAAGCAAGGCACGCCAGGGCAATGATGGTGCACCTCGGGAAACCATTTTTCCTTCACGTTTTCAAAAGATGCCGGTGAAGTGACCGAGAAACACACAAGGAAAACATCGGTTTGTGGGTACGACAACGGACGGAGACGATCGTAATCTTCCTGACCTATGATTCAAAAGAAATATATTTGTATACAACCCATGAAAGCTCTTTTCCTATCCATTCATCCCAAATCATGCCCTGTTTTTCTTTTCGCCCTTTTCAATAGCTCACTGTTTCCATGTGTTACCTGCGGTATCAAATAAGCCCAACGTATAGGGTTCGTCACCTAGACACAAATTCGGATAAGAGACAATACGTCGATAAAAACCAAAAAAGATAAGTGATCTCTTGCTAATTACCAATCATAACAGTGACGGCATAGTTATCAAAGACCTGAATGAAATAGAAAGTTAGGTTAATCCAAATTCTAGTACACTCCTTTCTCCCTCGAACATTCTCCTTATTTGTGCACGCGTCTTTGTCAAGAAAACACATTGATGCTTGGCCAGAAAAAGAGTATCCAACTTGTGGATGAAGTCATGTTCATGACCGAGCGGTGTCATTCGCAAGAAGCGTCATGTAAAACAAGGGGAAATACAGTAACCCAAAAGAGAAAGCAACCAAGAGGAAGAGAATGCGTGTGTGTGTGCGAAAAGAAAAAGAAGAAGGAAGGTTGTGCTTACCGTTGGGACGTACTCGGAAGGGAATTTGTTGGTGGTGTAGGAAATCAAGAGGCATGTCTAGCAGGTAAACGCAAGAAAGAGAAAGAAAAGAAAAGAAAAAAGAGTTTGAGTCTGTTTTGTTCATTCCATAGAAAAGGGGGTTATGTGTAGAGGGAAGTCGCGAATGGGGTTTTTCCTTTACTTTGCCAACAGCACCGTCACCGACAACGACACACTTGATAGTCTGCATTGCGTTCGATAATCACTATGAAGAATGAAGAAAGGAGAGAGAGAGAAAGAGAGAGATTGAAAGGTTAAGAAAAAAGGCCCGACCCATGAGTGTGAGGATGAGAAAAGGTTCATCCCTTTTAGAGAACCGATAGACATACCGAGAGAATGAAGAGAGATTAGCAAAGAGGTTTAGGAATGGAGCACGCAGAGATAAAATAAGAGCGGAATAAAAGTGGAAAGTGAGAAAAAAAAAAAGGGTCTAACGAAAGGGGGGAAGAAGAAGAGAAGAATAGGAAAAGTAAAGAAAGAGAGAAAAGAGAGAGTCTCAGCCAAAATAAACCAATAGCCCTACAAATGTAATATTGTGCAAGACTAGATATAGATGGATAGATAGATAGATATATACAATATATATATATGCGTGCATATATATACCTATGTGTGTGTGTGCAAAACGAGAAGAAATAACAATCAGTCCGTGAGCGTGAGAGAGAGAAAAGAAACAAAGTATGTGTCTATCTCGCTCTCTCTGTGTCTCTGTGTGTGTGTGTCTCTATAGTATGATGTATTATATGGCGGAATTTGAAATGTTGACCTAAACACGTTTTTGGGCTTTGCTCCACCCTTTTGGGAGGGACAGAGAACAAGGATAGAATCATAGGCAACTTTTTCTTTATCCGACAGCAAAAACCCCATCCCACTCTAAACAACTATATGAACGCCTTCTTTGTTAGGCTTTTGTTTGTTTTCCACAACGTAAAAAGTGAATTGACCACTTGCAAGAATGTGTGTGTATATATATCGTTTAGGGAGGAGGATCCAAAAGAGAAAAGAGTATTGGCTCTAAGGAGAACAAGGCTTGCCTTGTTTCTTGGACAGTCATGAAGGGAGAGAAAGGAAAGGAAAAAAAAAAGAGAGAAAGAGAGAAGGAGGAGGTAGGAACAAAGCCACCCCCACTCTTTTAAGGCACACATTCATGCACCATGCCATATAAGATGACGCTTCTTTTTTGGCCTTGTTGAAAAGTTTATTTAATTAATTAGGTGTTTTTTGGTTTTTGTCTCTATCCATCTTTCGTTTCTAGTAAAAATAGAGCGAAGAAGACGATATAGATATTTCTAAAGTTTTGTTTTTCTATGTTTGATATGATTAAAGATCGGATCAGTAAACCGACACATAGTCTAATTAAATTAGATTGATTAGAGGGTATGTGTTGTACCACCAAATCGATGGAATCCACTTGGAAGGTTGAGCTTAAGCGATCACATCCACGATTTTGTTTACTGTGCGTTTCCACCAAGGCAAGGGAACGCCATTAGCATCGAGTTTCTCGTCTTCACGTAAATCAAATACAGAGTCTTTCACCGTGCCTGTCTCAAAGTCCATGTCTGCACACTTGATAAAACCAGGACGCTTCGTCACCTTGTGACCCACATAGAAGACGACAGCAAAGATCACACCAATGTAAGCAGCGACCACATCCTTGCCATCGATCGGAGGAAAGAATTTCTGGTAACCCTGGGCAAAGATAATGATCGTACCAATGATGATCACAAAGATATCACAAAACGGGAACAAAGGAGCCACATAAGGCAATGCAGACAGAGAACGACCTTGCGAAAGGTAGCCTTTTCGGAAACGGAGATGGGTGATAGCGATCGTCACCCAGACAATCAAGCCAGCCACAGAGGTCAGATTGGTCAACCAGTTGAAGACCACACCCGAACCGAACAGACTGGTCAAGAAAGCCAAGCAACCGACACTGCAGGTGGCAAGGACAGACCAGATCGGAATACCAAATCGGTTGACGCGGGTAAAAAACCGAGGGGCAGAACCGGCCTGGGCAAGCGCAAGGAGCGTACGACTGGAAGAATAGACACCAGAATTACCAGCGGAGATCATTGTCACGAGAATGACAGCATTCATCAGATCCGCGGCCCATGCAGCACCTGCTTTCTGGAAGACCAATGTAAAGGGACTGACAGCAATATCACTGGCGCCCTTGAGAAGATTCGGATCGGTGTAAGGAATGACCAGGCCAATGATGAGGATCGACAGGATGTAGAACAGAACAATACGGTAGAACACCTGCTTCACGGCGGCTGGAACAGTCTTGTGAGGATTGGCCGTCTCACCAGCAGCGATACCGACAATTTCAACACCATTAAATGAAAAGGCTGCGGTCAGGAAGACATTGAATACACCAATAAATCCGTTGGGAAAAGCACCTCCCTCGAGATGGAAATTACGAACGCCAATATGGTCGCCACCGGCAGCACCTGTATCGACACAGATACCGACAATAATGAAGGCAACAACAATAAGGACCTTGACAAACGATATCCAGTATCTAAAATTGAAAATAATAAGAAAACAATGTGGGAGGTAGATTAAATGCTTGAAGTGACTTACTCAATTTCACCATAGCCTTTGACCGAAAAGACATTAATAGCGACGAGCACGGCGAGGCAGATGATACTCCAGACGACACTAGGAATGCTTTTGACCCAGAATTCCATAATAAGAGCTACGCCTGTAAGTTCTACAGCCACACCCACAGCCCAATTAGCCCAGTAGACCCAACCTACGGCAAAACCGAGAGAAGGATCTGTGAAGCGGGTGGCAAAATGAGCAAAACTGCCAGAGACGGGGATGTAGGCTGCCATTTCGCCAAGACTCATCATGACGCAAAAAACGAGAAGACCGACGATGCCGTATCCAACCAAAGCTCCACCGGGTCCACCAGTGGTAATGGCTTTTCCGGATGCCATGAACAGTCCAGTACCTATAGAAAAAAAAAAGGGGGGAAATCTCGGTGTTGGTTCTTCTTTTTCTTTTTGCTTGTTTCCAAGGATAGATATTGTTTATTTCACTAACCAATCGTTCCGCCCAATGCAATCATTTGAATATGCCGAGCTTTCAAACCTCGACGAAGGTTTTCTTGAGGAGATGTTGTTGTTGTTGATGATGCAGTATCAGAGAGTTGCTCGGCATTTTCGATAATGGTTGAATCGGGACTGGCGGCGTACTTTTTACTGTCCATGGCGAGGAGACAATGGGTGGTTGATGTAAGGGAGGGAAAAGAGTAAACGGAATGTTGTTATGTTGTGGCCAGAGACCCGGATGCGACGTATATTACTATTCCTTTTGTTCCTTTTTACAAAAAAGAAATAAAAACTTCCTCTGTTTTTTCTTAGGTTACGAAAAAAAAGAAGAAGGATTTGTTCAAAAAGGGTATAAAGAGAAAAGAAAAAAAACCTGCACGCAAAAAAATTTGATGCTTTTTTAAAAGCAAGAAATACAAAGTCAGTCGATCGAACGATTGTATTCCGCTAATAAGGCGTCAAAAGGGGAAAAAGAAATGGAGAAAAACAGATCTTTGCTAGTTAAAAAAGATTCACCTTTTGAAAGAAGTTGTATCGGCTTCAACGGAATGCGCTTCCGGAAATTACCATGTCAATCTGGTTTCTGCCGATCCATGGATTTTCTCACGGCTACATTGGTAGCAAAAGTTAGATGGTGTTAGCATGGTTACCGTAAGATCTTATCTTATCGAGATGGGGAGAAAAGGCGGCCTTTGAAGCGATTGGTTTGAATACTGATGGTGTCAATCATCAGCCATGCCATTGGAAGATGCAATTCAGCCACCGGTTAATTCTCAGAAATAGAAAAGGGAGGCCTCATCTTTCCCACTCTTTCTCGCTATTTTCCCGGTTGACAAGACGTCATTGTACGATGCAATGATCTCAAATAGAAATAAGAGATAGAACCTTATCAATATTAGGGCAAAGCCCTTTTCGTTCATAATAAAGCAGCTCCAGCTTTCTAAACTGTCAGTAACTAGAAACAGAAACCTTTCCAATGGAAACGTGCAATAATACGTCAAGTCTTTTTTTCATTCGTTCCTTAACTAGGTGATTTTTAATTCGTTCTTTAACGAGGTAAAAACTTTTAGTGTGCGTTTTTTCTTTAATTTTGTGTTTTTCTGAGGTAAAAGTACAAAGTGGAAATCAAGACACCTTTTCCCGTCTTCCTTTATCGCGTTGGACGGAGCATAGTGACTAACGTAAAGGACCAAAAAAAAAATAAAGCAAATGGTTAGCCAATGTGTCACATACGTAGAACAAATGATTACACAGAA
Source organism: Apophysomyces variabilis (assembly GCA_002749535.1). NCBI lineage: Eukaryota > Fungi > Mucoromycota > Mucoromycetes > Mucorales > Mucoraceae > Apophysomyces > Apophysomyces variabilis. The sequence goes on from MZZL01000025.1 coordinate 184,561, forward strand.
TGTACACATTTACCAGAATTAAAATTAATAAATGGGTCTTCTTGCTCCTCGTCATCGGTAGCAGGCGGGGATGGAAGTTCGCCACTCGGTAAATCAAAACTTCCGCTGTCCCTGACGTCCTTGAAATGGATAGCGTCAATGGCTTTGGAACGCGTAGGCACAATCGGAGGTCGCATATTACGCAGGAGGGCGAAGTTGATGGGTTTAAAAAAAGCATGGGATTTTAATTCGCTTGCGCCTGCGCGAGCTCCCAATCGTTTGCGCTCGTTTTTATGGAGAAGTTTGCGCATAAAGGATTTGCACTGACTGGATACATCAGGACCTTGGTAATAAGGATTCGTCGAAAAATCAGGAAACGTCAGACTTTTGTTCAAGATTAAATTAAACGTGTCGTCGCGTGAAACGCCCTTGAAGGGTGTCATGCCATATAACATTTCATACAATAAAATGCCGAGTGTCCACCAGTCCACCGTACTGGAATGACCATCTCCCTTGATGACCTCAGGTGCCAAATATTCTGTTGATCTTTGTATTAGAAGAACATGCATGCAATTACATTGTCCAACTTATTTGATCCCCTTACCTTCTGTCCCGACAAAAGAATTGGTCCGCAGATTAGTGCATGAACGCGTGTCCAACAATGGTTTATACTTTACATAGAAAATGCAGGTGAATTCCCAGGGTAAAAACAAAGAGCTTATTTTGTGCAGCCTAATTTGTTCTATTACTTACGGAAAAAGGAAAACTGGATCGTACAATGGTCGGCGGGCCAGCCACAGGCGACTGTATGGAGAGATCAAAATCCGTCAGCATGAGATGACCTGACTGATGAAGAAGGATATCTAAAATAGGAAACTATCGTTCAGAACTGAAAATAGAAAAGGTCTGTGTTTCCTTTTCTTTATCTTACTTTCTGGTTTCAGATCCCGAAATACGATACCCATCAGATGAAGATATTCAAGGGCAGCAACCACCTCAGCAGCGTAGAATCTTGCCTCGTGCTCCTTCAATACTCTGCCCGGTCGTTGCTGTAAAGCTAAATTGAGGCAGGAAGAATAATGTTAGATCATACAAGCCAAAAGAAAATGAGGTGACTATTGACCTCACCTCGAAAGAATTCACCGCCTACACAAAATTCGAGGCAAAAGTACAAATAATCTTTGCATTGGAACGAATGATAAAGGGGTACAATGAAGGGATGATTCGCGGTAGACAAGATCGATTGTTCACAAAAGGCTCGTTTGATCTTATTCCGTTTAATCATTTCCTTTTTCGATAGAACTAGCAGAGAGAAAGAAAAAAAGAGTGAGTCCATATTCAATTGAACGTTTTGTACTCTTACCTTTGAGAGCGTAGAGTTCGCCTGATTGCTTTTCTTTGACAAGATAGACTTTGCCAACATCGCCTCTTCCAAGTAATCTTATCTTAGTAAAGTTGTCAGGGCCGACTTCAGCTTCTTGTTTTTGAACTGAATAGGAGGACGAGCCTGGTGTGAGTGGTGTTGAGGAGGACTGAGTGGTTCTGGAGGAAGAGGAGGACGGAGATCGTTTAAAATAGTCATTGTCGGGTGCTGAAACGACTCGACGCAGAGAATGAGCGGAAGAGAGCGACATGTCGGAAGATGATGATGACTGAACAGGAGGAGGACCAAGCCTTGTCACTTTGTTTGGCTGGTAGCAGGGAGAAGGGGATGAAGGAGTGTACGGAGATGAGGCCATTACAATGCCATGAAGTGTATGGGAATTCAAAGAAAAGAAAGGAAGAAAAAAAATTAATCGATCCCAATTTTCGAGGACAATTGAACCTTGAATAGTCTAAAACCCCGCCAGGGGCACCTGCAATGTTAAAATGTGAAAGTGAGCTTAGTTGTGTGATCAACTGCGAAAGATAAACGTTAGTAAAGCAATCCTAACCAGAAACATTGCCTAATACTTACCGTAAATACCTAAGAGTCCCCGGAGGGACCAATCGTATTCGTAACGGCAATGTATTGATCTAATGAGGGACGGACAATCTCTCTCGGTCTTCGTATGCCCAGACCAAATCGACTCCGCAATCCAGAATAAATTATTACTGGCCAAAACGTCTCGGTCCTATAACATTAGTTCGATTCGGGAGAGACTATCAATGTGCACTTTGTTTGAAATTAAGAAGGCACATCAAACTGGCCTTTTACTGAAGCAATTGGCAATTCGAGAAGTAAAGTGGTTAATGGATCCTTTTTTGATTTCTTGGTTTCAGTCGCCTGCAAGCTTCCTTTATCCTGTCAGACTTTGCTTCCGCGCAACGCCTAACACGCACATTTCATGCCGCCACCAAAATTCGACAATTGCCTCTAGAGCCACCGAAACTGCGCTATTGCCTTCACATATCGAAATCCAGCGCCATTCTCAATATTCACACTTCATGGAACACCTGATGGCCATTAAACCAAAGCAGTAAGATGCACTTCGTCGAAATGTATGCGCTTCAAACAACTATAGAATGATTTCTTGATTATTTTCTTTGCAGTGATTTGGCTTGTCTTGTAGCTGAAGAGCTTCTTGTCAATTCCTTCTCGCCAGCAGGCAATCTAATTCATTCGTTGATGGCCAGCGGCCTTTCTTTTCTTCTTAAATTCTTCAACAAAGCTCATGGCCTTTTATAATTTAAGGTCGTGGCAGCGACGCAATTGGATGTGGTGAGGGAGTTATCGTCAATCAAGAGCTCCGCTTCGTGCTTTCGCATTTTATGTTTGGACTCTTCACGGGTACTCGTTTTTAAATATCAGAAGAACGATGGGACATGATATTTTAATTCGTAATTCATACAAACTTGGGTGATGAGATACGTGGGTAAAGGCTTGATTGTGAAATGGTGGTTGTGGCTGGAACAAAGGGGAGGAATCCAGGTATCTCGTGTTTGTTAGCACGATTGTTCATTGCCCGACGGGTGGTCGTGTCGCAATGCCAGATCGGTAGTTCATTGCGAGGCGATCAATATAAAAGAAACCCACGTTATCACGTTCAAAAGACTTACTGCATACTTGCATTACCGTGAATGATGACAAGACATCGTACACTTGCCGTAGGTTGTTTAAATCCAGTTCGCGCGTTAGCAGGGAAGCAGATTGTTCTTACAAGGCGACGTATAGCCTATCGGCTTTTATAGCCAACGAATACAAATTGGCCTCACGGCCTATAAACGTCGGGTGTTAGCAATCTTTTTATAGAAACATCCTTCGTATATGCGCATTTTCCTACCTGCGAGCAGGAGTGAAAGCACGGCCAGGGTATCACCACCGATGGCATGAATGATGCGGTCGAGCACATATTTGCTTTCCATAAAGAGTCTGGCACGGCCGTCGTCTATCTTAGCGATGGACGCATCCAACCTGGCAATTTCAGCGTTAGATGCATCTTCCTCGTTCCGATTACTGCGCCTCGTAACAACGTCGCGCACAACGCACCAAGTCGACATTGAATCTAGACGTGGACACTACATCCCCAGAGCCACCGATGGTCTCACCCCTGTATATGTTAAAGATCCGTGGGTTAATATTATATGCCCCTGATGTATTAGATTCTCACCCTCCATTTACCACTTGAGTCTTTAGTTGGTATGGTCACGCATATATATATATGCGGTTAAAAAGAGATTCTACCGGTGGTAGAAACGTGGTGGAATCTTAGATTCTACCACCCCTTTCCACCACCTTTTTACCGCTTTTCCACCGCGTGGTGGAATCTCTTCCGAGTTTTGTGGAACGTAAATTCCAGCACTTTTCTACCACCTTTCTACTACCCTGCCAACGTTCAAGAATTACACGAAGTGTTATACGTCAGAGACGATTATCTTGATGTTATTGGATCAAACAGTATTTATTAGAGGTTAACGTCTCAATTTCATTCGATCATATTCCTTTCTTAAGCACTTTTTATTCGATCAAGTTGTTTGAGACAGTAAATTCTATTCGCTTTAACGTTTCTTATCTAGTCTTTTTGATTGGAAGCTTTTTCCGCTACATACATTATTTTATCCAATAAAATACAATTCTTTCTCATGTATAATGACACTTCTTTAGCCATATATACTGAGAAAAACAGCACTTTTATTTTGTTGGAGCTTTGTACAGTGTTTCCCCGCTAATGTCAATGACTTGGTTAGAGCCTGTCGATTGAAAATAGGCTGGGAGTCACAATAACGGGGAGATGCAATGGCTTGAATTAGCATAGAAAACTTTTTTTTTTCAGAAATCTCAAAATGATTGAAAATAGGCGAGGATTGACATTAACGAAGATTGACATTAGCGGGGAGGCACTGTAATATAACATAAAAAGGCTCTTTCCGCTATTGCACACTTTTTGGGTGTGCGTACAAACAGAAACTGCGAATTAAGCGAAATAAAACATCAAAACTCAATACACCTCCTCTGCCATACCCCTTCCCAACCTCAGAGTTTCCTCCCAGTGCAAACAACATTTCTAGAGCACCTTCCTGTAAGATACAAGCGGGAAGACCAAAAATGGCTCCCTTTTCCCGAGCACAACTCGAGGATCTAGCAGCCCTTTATAAACTACATCGTAAAAACCTCTGTTGCCCAGTATGTAATGCGAAAGGGCATATATACGGCCACGGGAAAGGACGCACCAAACCCACCAATGCCCATATTTCGTTGCGGAAAATGCCTAAAGACCTTGAATCATATTGTCATCCATGACGGCCTCGTAACCCTCTCTTGTAACGCTACCCGTGTCTCTGCGACCCAGCCAATGTTGCACGAGAACCCGGAACCAACCACATCTATTGATATTGATGAACCTATTCTAAGCGACATTGCATCAGTAGACATGGACGAATCTTATAATACTACCGAGACACCTTCCAACTCACTTCCGTTAACCTTTGAGCACCAAGAAGCCCTCCCAGCCTTCATGCTCCAACTTATGGATGAACTCAATACACAACGCCGACGACTCGACCTGCACGATCAGCTATATGCCGAACTCTAACAGTTGAAAGAAAAGCTTAATGACGCCAATGCCAGAGTTGCAGAGTTAGAGAAAATAAATGCCGAACTCAGGCTTCAGTTACGATCCAGCGTTCCCCACGACAGTATCATGGCTTCTATTCATGCACATGACACAGCTCTGGATGACTTCCGGCACTCCCTCTACCTACATCACATCAGATACTGACAGAAACTAACGCTTTCTCCAGCCTATGGCATCAAACGGACCGCACACGCCAACTGCGACATTCTTTGACTACAGCACCCGACATTCGCAAACAGGAAGCAGCCGCCAGGGCCTTTGTTCTTCGATCGAGCAACCATGACTTCCAATATGTTTATCTTCCTGCACGTTCCCGCATCCCGACAGGTCAAATGCGCTCACGCCTACGTAAGCTTGGAATTAACAACAGCAGAATACTCGATATTCACTATCCTAACCGACAGGTAATCGCTTTACTAATGCATAATGATTATGTACCAGATTTCCTCCAGGTTCTCAATCGATTTGGTGTAAAACCTATTGAGGATTTTGATGCTACCAGTGCCAATAACCTGCGTGACCCGAAATATGCTGATATGTCGGCTGAGGAGCGACAAATGCAGGCTCAGGACCATCGCAATCTCCGCATGCTGCGTGCATTGGACTTTATACGCCTCCCAGTGCGTTACACTGTCGCACGACAGTTTTGTTCATCTGGCTGGATCACATAGACCAGTTGCGTGAGGTTTTAAAGACTCGCGCGACTAATTCCTATTCCACACATGCCCGCCCTCTTGACCAAGTAGCTGATATTTTCCAACAAAGTGCTCAGAACACTAGCACCGACGATGCTATGCTCAATGACTTTAGTTCACTCTCCTCTATGCTTGATGAAGAACCTGCTCCTCCTTCCCTCAATGATAACAACAATGAATAGTCACCAATAAATCGATATTGCTATTTGGAACTAACGGTCTACATAAGCAAGCGATTGACTCCATACTAACATTTGCCCCTTCCTGCTCTCTTCTCTTCAATACCGAAACATGGCTTGCCTGTCCAAACAAATATCCAACTACATGGAAACAGTACCATACCTATGAACAACGAATCAATACCAGATTTTTCTGCGCAACCGGTGGTATCTCACTGCTAGTAAATCCTCAATGCCCCTTTGCAATCCAACATATTCCCGCCGCAGATTCCCCCTATACTCCTTACTATCCTTCTTGCATAGTTGCAGATATCTTGATCCATTGTGTTTACCTGCCACCTTCAATATCAGACTCCATGGCGCTGGAGATACTACAGCAACTACCCGTACAAACAGATCATACCACCCGCACTATCTATTGCGGTGACTTCAATGCCCGAATAGGCGCCGTAACTGGTGACCACAGCACCAACACTCGCGGACGATTATTTCGGAACTGGCTAATCAGCTCCGGTCTCTCTTTAAGAAACGCTGATCTTGCCCACGGAAAGGCTACTTTTTGGAAAAACACTCAATCTAGCATTATTGATTGGTTTGTAACGTCAGGCTCTTTTACTGACCCTTCTATGCGTGTGCGAGATGACCTTTCTTTAGACTCGGACCACAAACTTGTCCACTTCACCTTTTCACCTGATACTCCCCCTTTTCCTTCAAATGCCAACCCGCCGAGGAGACTCTGGAGACTCAGTCGCCTCAAGAATGTTAGTGATCTGNTATTTCGGAACTGGCTAATCAGCTCCGGTCTCTCCTTAAGAAACGCTGATCTTGCCCACGGAAAGGCTACTTTTTGGAAAAACACTCAATCTAGCATTATTGATTGGTTTGTAACGTCAGGCTCTTTTACTGACCTTTCTATGCGTGTGCGAGATGACCTTTCTTTAGACTCGGACCACAAACTTGTCCACTTCACCTTTTCACCTGATACTCCCCCTTTTCCTTCAAATGCCAACCCGCCGAGGAGACTTTGGAGACTCAGTCGCCTCAAGAATGTTAGTGATCTGGAAAATTATGTCCACAGTTCCGAAATAATGTCCACGATTTACATACATTGATCCTTTCCCACCTAAATGAGGAATGCGCTTCAGTGACACCAATTGATGAAATCGCTAATCGCTTGTGTGCTGCCATCTATGACGCT
>MZZL01000028.1:0-79012 GCA_002749535.1 Apophysomyces variabilis
ATCTGATGAGCATTATACTGAACAAGATAATGATATTTGGACTAATTTTGGTTATAATATATAAAAATTTAAATAATAATAATTAATTTTAAATTTATTGTTTTATTGTTTTATCATTATTTACTTCTAGTAAAAGTGATTTTATTTTAGTTTAAAATAAAAGTAAGTACTTTATAAAAAAGTTAATAGCTTTTACTAAAAAATATAGATAAGTTCATCATATCCTATTAAGTCTATCATACAGCTAAAGTCTTTAAAGCAAACATAGTTTTAGAATTTCTAGATAGGCATATGCCCCAGGCCTTTAAAGTGTCCTTAATAGAATCTGAACTTGTACCCTCCCAATGAGTGTCATTTGCACTAACTATACCATTACAAGGGCCCCTTTTAAAGAGTATAGGGTAGCAAGTAAAATTTAAGCCTAAGTAGATTTTTAATAAATAGGAACTTTTTAATAATTACTTAATTTAGTTATTATAGTTACAAAAATATCTTAATTTAGTATTATTGTTATAAAAAATATCTTAATTTAGTATTATTGTTACAAAAATATTTTAATTTAATATTATTATTACAAAAAATATCTTAAGTTAGTAATTAAATTATACAAATATACTTAATATAAATGCTGAGATTAATGGAGTTTTAAATTTGAGTGTATAGGTATATTTTTCTTTTTAACCTTTCTTCTTAAACCTGAAGTTGATCTGACACAATAACAGTCTGAAACCTATTGAATAAAAACACAGTCCAGACTCAGGAACTCAAAGATAATCTCTTTACCATAACTAAACAAAAATCTATCATTGGCTATCCCAATGAAAAACTTTTTTTTGTTATAAATATGTTTACTGATTGGTTTATTATCTATATCAAAGAAACTACAATCTAATAACGGCTCACAGTATAAATAAGACTTAGAATCTAATCTTAATAAAAAAAACTTTTTTCTTAAGTCTCAAAGATTTATTCTTGTTATCTATTTTTTATCTTAAATTTCCCTCAGATTCCATATTGTTTTCCTTGAATTCTTATTACTATGTCTACAAACAACTCTGCTACTCCTATCTACCATGCTTTCACTGGTTTAGTGTCAACTGTTTCTTCTCTGTCCTCAGCTGGTGTACTTTTCTCTCCTGAGATATTACTTGTCCATGACTCTAACCCTATAGTCTCTTCTAATAATAGTATCTCTATCAAGAATGATATTACCTTTTCTGGTCCTTTATCTATTGTTAGCTCCTCTTTAGTCTCTGGTTCCTTTGCAGCATCTACTCCTATGGAAGGCGTTCAATATAAAGGTCTATTCATCCTTGGTTCTTTGTCTTCAAAGTACAAGAACTCATTAACATCTACCACTCTGCTGGTTGAGCACTACCAAGTTGAGCTTGGTAAATTTACCAAGCAATATAGTGATATTCTAGCCTCTGTAGACCCAGAACAACTTAAATAACTTATGATAGAAATTTATAATATCTGTCTTACCCTGAAAGAATTTAAACAGGTAAAAAAAGCATGCAATCAATAAAAGATAAAAGTACTACCTACAACATCTGCATCTACCATGTCAAGATCCAGAATCTTATACCATGATATACCAGTCTTTCAACTCTAAGATTTAACAATTTGGAAGAAGGATTGTGAAGTATTTGAATCAATGAGCAGTTTCTTGTGAACCTTCCAAAAGGTACTCAAAGCCAACAACACTAACATCAATGCACAATGGAAAATGGTTGCCCATTGCTCTCCATCCTGATTATAACCTATGGTTTGAACAGCACCTTGCAAACTATAACTATAAGTGGAGCGAAGCTGCCAAGGTGTTCTGAAAGTGATTTGATTCTCCAGACTATCATATTGCCATAGTGAAGCAAGCATATGTCATGATGATGCAAGAAAATAAATCTATATGAGATTATACCACTTGATTCCAAAAAGCATATCATGAAGGTGGACTTACTGATGATCAAGGTCTTACTCTGCGTTTTCTGGCTTCTCTTCTGCCATACATCCAGGAGAATGTTCAAGTTGCCTGGTTTAGTTGTCATAATAATGCTTTTCTTACCACATCTGAACAAGTCCTTGAGGTTGCTCTTTCTATTTCTATGTAAAAACGTAGCAACCGTCACCTATACACTGAGGATAAACTATCTAAATGATATGCCCATGTATCCAGTTCTTCATTTGCCACTTCCAATCATACAACACCAGTCTATACAGTAAAAGGATGCAAATACCATAGTCCCAAAGCACACCACTTAACCAGTGAATGCAAGGGTAAAGGTCGCCTGACCAGCCCTATTGAAAAAACCAATGAACCTAGTCCATGCTGACACTGCAGCAAAACATGGACTCCAGGACACCACTGCCAACAATATTATGAAAACAAATGAAAAAATGCAACTGCAAACTCTTCTGCGCCTGGTCCTATCAGGACAATGAACAGGACCTACCCTGCTGATGACGCTTTTAAGAATTTATCTTGTGACTTTTCTGACCTTGATTTTATCAACAAGGATACTAAGGATATATATCTAAAAATAGGAAAAATTGATTAGAGTCAAACTGACAACCTCTTTTTATTACAGATACCAATCCTTCTGCAGAATAAACACTGCATTGGTTTAGTGGACACTGGAGCCACATTTTCAGCCATAGATAAAGGATTGTTCAATAAATTATCTGTACTATTAAAAGAAACAAAGGGTCAAATTAAGTTTGCTGGTTATAATGCTTGTACTGAAAGAATTGGCATCACTCATCCACTTACTGTTCAATATAATGGCTGTTTTATCATCTATACTTTTGAAGTCATGGAACTAGAAAGATCCACTGAAGTAATTTTAGGTTATAATATCTTACTAAAACTTGGTATTACAATCTTTGGTATGGCTATTAAATAGGATGATGAGTTGTCCAAATACACTGACAATCAGGTGTCATATTTGACATAATATAAGTATCATACATACTTTTTCCACTAAGTCTAAACGATCTTTATATGAGTTTATCATACTATCAGCACTACATCCACAGATAAGAACCTGCATCAGCCAGACATCTACTTAAGGATTGTTATAATCTGAGATACTAGGACACTCTGCTATAATTTTAAGGTACCCCGGCATATCCTATCTCATGATTGTGCAACAAGACAATTACGATGACGACGATCTTAGCAATAGACACAGTGATTAATAAGCGTCCCTGATTCATACATTAGATGACTGCTATTCAGACTCAGCTATATGATAGCTTCTCTGACAAAAGATAAATAATCATTCATTGTCATCAATCTACCATGAATAGTCAGTGCTTACGCATCTTCTGATTACTAAGACATTTAACTAAGCATGCAAAGGGTATAAATACTGCTGGTAGACAATTGTAATCAAGATATCTATTGACTTTTGAATAAACCTCCGCCAAGAGTCTCAAAGTATTTACTGCCGTTTTCTCTTACTAATTCTTCATCAGGAATCTAATGATAAATATGTTCCTAACAATTCTCTAGCTAGTACTGCAAAAGAATGAGAACATTTCTTTGCAACTATTTAATTCTCCATTACTGCCAATGAGCATATTCTGAAAGAATCATTCTGTATAGTCCCAGAATCCATTGTCTATTTACCAATGAAAGAGGGAGCTCATATCTACCAATGCCAATACCTATTACCATTCAAACTCAAACTGATAGTGGATAAAACAATCTAAAAATGGCTTACTGAAAGTATCATCACATGCGCACCTGTCAACACCATGTAGAATAATCCTCTTACACTGGCAGATAAAAAGGATGCATTTAGCAATAAGATAGGAAAATGAGTCTGCCTCAATCCTCATCATATCAATCGTTTTCTTTCCAATGATAAATTTCCACTTCCTTTAATCCATAATATTTTCTATACTATGAGAAGTGCAAAAATCTTTACTATGCTAGACCTTAGCAATACCTTCCATTGCTTTGAGATTTATAAACCAGATCATCATAAAATAACCTTTACTTATAACAGTTTACAATAGATGTTCTGTGGCTGCCCATTTAGTCTTAAACCCATTAGCAGCAAATTTCAGTATGTGATAAACTTGATCTTCCAAGATATGTCATTCATTAAAGTATTCATAGATGACATTGTAATCTTCTTCACTACTATGGAAGAATATACACTCCATGTTAAAAAAGCTATTAATAAACTAACATCAATGAATCTTATTCTCAACGCTTAGAAATGTCACTTTCCACAGAGATCCATGTACCTCCTAGGCTTTTGCATTTTAGATAAGGGTATTTCTCTTGACAAGCGCAAGCTTACAAACGTTCTAGACTGGCCTATGCCAACCACCAGTCATGCAATTCAACGTTTCCTTGGCCTTATCAATTACTTCCACAAGCATGTCCTAATAATTGTGAAACTTACTGCACCATTGAATGCTCTGTGCAATCAAAAGACTTTGGGTAAACTCTGAACACCTAGGGATCTTCATAGGTCAGGTCAGGTCCAGTTGAAAGTCAACCCATATCTGATCTATTTATAAACGGATAACCCATATTCAACCCATTTATATAAGGCGGGTTGACAGGTCAGGTATGGGTCAACCAATAGTATTTAAGGATATGAATATGGTTAAGCACTTTGACGTTTGTTAATAAAAAGTACGTTGTAAAACGCAGCAATAGTTTATTTATAGCCTTGCAAAATATAGCAAAAACAAGTAAGGAAAAAAAAGAGAATTTTTTTTGTGAATTAAAGTGGTAATGTTATATGATGGTATGATGTCATAATGGTGCTATGGCATCTGTTGAAAGGACGGTCAAAGTAAAAGAAGTGTATTTATTTTCCAACAAAGGTTTTAAAGCAAGGCATAAGAGGGAAAGGTGTCAAAGTAAAAATAAAAGCAAAGGAGACAGAATTTTTTAGGGACTGTAAAAAGCTTTCTTGTTTTATTTTTCTTTACAAAAACTTTTTTCTTGGCCGTTTAACACCTTTTGCCAAGAGTCAACCAACACTAATTGCTGAAGTGATTCCTGTGACAAACGATTGCATTCAAATGGTGAAAAAACTTTGCTCATAAAAAGCATCGTTCTGATGGTGCTGATGTTGCTGGCACTGCTAGGTATTGTAACGCCATTTCAGACAACTCTTTCCACTGTGTGCTATGACTCTTCCAGTACTCTAGTGCTTGCGTTGATTCTGTAAACGTCCCTTCTACAATGTACTCACTTAACTGATCGCTGGGCGCCTTTGGCTTGAACAATTGAATCTTCTTTTGCAGCATTTCGTTTGATAGCACATTAAGCTTTGGATGAAAAGCTTCTTTCCAAACTGCTTGCACTGCATGCTTTGATTGCACGATCTATTCTATTGGCCATTCAATGTTACTCCATTATTGGTACTTTGCGCATGGATCAAGAGCTGTTACAATGGAGTAGACTGGTGCAGCACTTCTACTGTAATATTCCTTCAACTTGGAATGAGCAAAGTCAGCAGCAAGAGCAATAGTTAGGAACGTCTAATGAACGTAAAAGTCAGTAAGTGTTTGTGATAGTACTTTTGAACTTGTATTTCTTACCGCCATTTTTTCTTCTTTGTATTTTTCCATATGGTTGAACAACCAGTTATACACAGGTATAGTACTGTTTATCGTTGGATACAATGCACCTGAGAGTTCTGAAGTAAACGTATCAAAGCTAGAAAGTAGATTCTGAACTTCTTCAACGCACTGCTAATCTTCTGAAGAAAGTCCATAAGTGGACACTTCGCTTGAGGTTTGCCAAACATCGTTATATGCTTTTTGCTGCTCATATGCTCTTTAGAGCATCATAAAGGTAGAGTTCCAGCGCGTCTTGATATCCATGATCAATTCTTTGCTTGGTAGACTGTTGGCAGTACAATATCATTTGTACATTTCTCTTTTTTGTGGTGAAGATCTAATCTTGATGATACCATGACGAAGACATTGGATAATGTTACCTACAAGATAAGTTCAATTACTATTGGTATGTATTTTTGTAACAGTAATGCTTACCAACAGAATTGCTAATAGTATTCTCATTTCTATCAACAGTTTGATCACTATTCAAATCATCATTGGCCTCTGCTGGCAATCCATCTTTTATAACTGATTATGCTGCCAAATTGATAATATGTTTAATGCAAAAGATGCGATTTTCATCTGCCTTGAAGATGCCACTTCCAACTAACGTTTCCAATTCTCTTGCCATTGCAATCATGCTAGATGCATTGTCTGTTATTATGAAAAACAGTTTTGAGGTAAGATTAAATTTAGCTAACACTATTATAATTGTCTGAGCTATGTTTAATCTAGAATGAGGGCCGTTGAGAGGTTCAAATCTGATAATGATCGATTGTTGCTTCCAGTTTGAATCAATCCAGTGTGCTGTTATCCCAAGGAATGCATCTCTAAGATCACTTGTCCAACTGTCAACCATGTATGACATATAAGGCTGATCCTTCAGAAGATCAGTTATTTGTTGCTGATACTGTTCATAGTATTTCTGGTGATCATGTTTGATAGTAGATGCACTAAGAAGTTTTAGGCTAGCAAGATCAGGAGCGCTATGAGTGAGATAAAGGAGTTCTTGCAACGTTTGACAGGAAACAGACGTATATGGAGAGGCGGTAGATATCATATCAGCAACAAGGATTTGCTGAAACTTTTCTTTGCTGAAAATTGATTTTTGGACCATTCTATCAGCGTTGGTAAAGTATATATTGAGAAGTCTATTGAAAAGAGGAATAGAACCAGCACTAGCAGCAGGAGAATCCTTAGAAATTTTATGCTTAGATAAAAGATGTCTGATTATATTGCCAGTAGATCCATCACCGCTGGCAAACTTATGGTTACAACGACTGCCAGAATGACTAATATAGTTGTAAATGATCCTGTTAACACCTTCAACTTTTTGCCAGGTTGCCCAATTGTTTATAAAGATCCAGCTAGTTGGAGTCCTTTGCTTCTTGTTTGGTGGGGCAGGTGATGAACTGTCATCAACGTTTGCTTCAATTGACATATATAACTCTTGTCTTGAAAGTTCAGCATCTGATCCAGCGTCCTCAATTTCTGTCATCATAGTGGACAACATATCCTGTATACAATTAGATATAGCTAAGAAGGTATATTATTTACATTAGTCAATTCAGAAACTTGACGTTGAGCATTAGTCAAGCTTTCAGTAAATGAATATTGCATTGTGTCAGATAAGAAAAAAGATAACAGAGAGATAATGCTTTTCTCGTCAGTTAATGCTTTCTGATTATATAGCTTTCTACTGCAGCACTTGTACAATCTTCTTTTTTTTTCCTTCTACTTCAAAACAGGAAGTTTACTACGCCATTACTATAATAGCAGCTTTACAATAGTTGTCAATTACTGCAGCAAGACACGTTCTTAGTAAGATCAGACCTTTTAGATTGATCTTCAACTTCACCAAAGTCAGCATCCCTTTTATGGTAATTTATTGCAGTTGCCGAACATCATTACATCATGCCAACCATTGTTTCCTTACTGCGGCAGTCTTTGCAAATGTATATGCTTTGGCCTAATAGTAAAGTATTGAAGGTAAGCGTTTTATATAATGCCTGTTTTAGCTGTTCAATTGCTACAAAAATAAAATGGAGAGCTTTTTCATTTATTCTTTATTATATATAAATGAGTTTTGACATAGTAGTCAGTTTAAGCTTTACGCTTGTAATGTCATGCTGCTTTGTCATTACAAAAATCTAAATCAACATGTGTTTAGACATTCCACTAATCTTGCAAAGGGTACTTTTTTTTCTTTTTACTGCAGCAAGCTTGTCAAATATTTTTCTTCTCTCCAACAGACTTCTTGCAAAAGACTACAATAAATCTAAACCATGAAAACAGATTGTTGCCTTTCACATTTAATTAAGAACAACATTGTCATGCTAATGACAGTCGAAATCAGATACTTTTACTTTAACAGTGTAATGTAGCTACATTTGAACATGCATAGTTGCAATGCTGAATGACAATTGTTCACTTATGCGTTCTTATCTTGAAACCCAATAAACATGTCTTATAATACTGTTTAAAAGGAATGCATTTGAATGCTTTTACTGACTAAGACATTATTGAACACTTTTTTCTATAGTAACTCTACCTAGAAAAGCTAAATAGGTTAAATGGGTCAGGTTAGGTTACTACTTTCTTGACCTGTTTATTAACTGGGTCATAAAATAGCAACCCATATCCAGTCTAAATAGATACAGATCGGGTTAGGTTGACAGGTCATGGATATATAGTGATCCCTATAAACACCCATGTACCAAGAACATTTCAACAAACTCAAAAGTGCCTTGCTTACAAATGTTCTCCTAAAATATCCTGATCTAAACTAACCTTTCCACGTTGCTACAGATGCTTCTAACATCAGGATAGGAGCTACTTTATTTCAATTATATCCTATTACTGGCCATAGACAGTACATCAGATTCATGGTGCAATCACTCTCTCTCTCTGAACATAACTATGCTACTATGAAACAAGAACTGCTGGCCGTCATCTTTGCCTTAAAGAAATTTCACCAGTTTTTGTAAAGTAATCTATTTACCCTCTACACTGACCATAAGGCACTCACTTACTTGCATATGCAGAAAATCGCCAACGCCATGATAATCAACTGGCTGGACACCCTACTTTCATACAACTTCAATGTTGTGCATCTCTCTAGTTATAAAAATATTTTGCCAGATGCTCTTTCAAGACTTTTTGAAAGTCATCAAGAGCTGAAGGGGGGTAAAATGGCATACAAGCCTTCTAAAGAATGGCAAAAAGCTATAAACAATCCAGAATTAAAAATTGTTAAATATGAATCAAAGCAAAAAGAACACCATGTATTCTATGTCACCAGACACTCATCAACAACCCTTAAGAAAGTCTGCCTGCCTGAAGAAGAACGTCAAACCATTCTGCAACAAACCCATTTATTTGGACATTTCAGAGCTGAAAGCATAGTCAAATCAATCTAGAATGATGGCATATACTGGCCAAAGATGCTAGAGGATGCAGTAGTATTCGTTAGAAGCTGTCCTCAATGCTAACAACACAATATTATAAAATGAGGATACTACTCTCTCAGACTGATATATGCTTACCTTCCAGGAGATCATTGGGCAATTGACCTTGCTTTTCTAGGAATAACTACAGCAAGAGGAAACAACTATGTACTAGTTATGGTTGATGTATATACCTGATTCTGCATACTGCATCCACTGCCAAATAAGCAATCTGATACACTCATTGATGCTCTCATAAAAGTCTTCTGCAATTTTGGATTTTCCTATATCATACAATCAGACAATGGCACCAAGTTCAAAAACAGCTTCATGAAAAAACTCCGAGAAGCTACCTGCATTAACAGCTACCTTACAATACCATACCATCCTTAAAGTAATAGCCTTGCAGAATGATGGATACAAACGTCTATACAAGTTATACGCAAAGTCAAAGAGGCAGGAGAAGACTGAGATCTTTATATACTTAGCATACAGCTAGCAATCAACAACAAAATCTCCAAACATCTGAATACACCTCTATTTATCCTCATGTTTGTGTGCAAAATGAATGGCTTTAGAGATTACTGAAATGAAAAGGCTGAACCATTGTCAGAAGAAGAACTGCTGAAATGCATTGAATATATGGCTGATGTCATTTTTTTAGCATTAAAAGAAAGACACAAACTCACTGCAAACGCCTAAAAGAAAATATTTGATAAGAAGCATGTGATCATCAATATCCCAGAAGGAAGTCACGTTATGGTCAGATTACCTATGTAAGCAAGTAAACTCGCACCTATATATGAAGGTCCTTACATTGTAGTCTGTTATACACAAGAAGGCACCTATGTACTCTAGGATAAAACTGGCATGCTTATGTCAAGAGGCTATGTATCATCCGAACTGAAACTCATTTCACAGGATGACATCATAGCCAAAGATGAACTCTATCACTATGACCATAGGGTCAACTAAAAGTAGTAACATTTACTACTTTTAGTAAATACTAAAGATGCCCTGTTAGTTATAAAGTAGTAAAAAAGTAGTAACTACTAAAATTTAACTACAATGATAAAGTAGTAGAAAAGTAGTAACTACTACAATTTCAGACAGCAATCAAGTAGTTAAAAAGTAGTAACCACTAAATTTTAAGACAGCAATCAAGTAGTTAAAAAGTAGTAACTACTAAATTTTGAGACAGCGATCAAGTAGTTAAAAAGTAGTGATTACTATAATTTATAGTAGTAGTAAAGTAGTAATAAAGTAGTGATGGTAAAGCATTAAACGTGTTGACGCCATAAGCCAATTCTGTATTCCAAAGCGTTAAACTGTGGTCATCTAACCATGCTTCAAAATGATTCCACCTATGAGGAGTTACATATATGTCACCCATACGTCTACCTAGTCAAGTGTTGAAGTCTCCAAGGATCAAGGTATGTTCATTTAAGGGAAGCGTTGAGTACTATTGTCATGCTGTTTCAAGATCGAGTTTTGAAGGTAAGTAAAGTCTATAGAGGGTGTATTTCCCTATTCTAATGGAAAGAGTGTCAGGATTAGTGATAGGGAATTCTTTGTAAGGATAAAGAAAGTTAGGTCGAATAAAGAAGGACAAACCACTATGACAATTCACCCCACTCATCACCTGTCTGTAATTGTATATCTGCTTCTAAGGACAAGATAAAATCTTGCCCTTAGAAAGGAATGTTTTGGTAACAAGTAGAATGTCTACAGAATTTTGTGAGCAAAATTCAAATAACTCAACTGGCTGGTGGCCTAAACTGCGAGCATTGAACAATCCAATTATGAGTTGCTTCATAGGTCTTTATCCACATCATCAATTATAATTTCTTCAGAGCTATCCATGTCAAGGTCAACATTTGAAGGATTGATGTCTATGGCAGGGTCTTAGAAGTCAGCAACTGTTAAAAGTTGGGATGGTGTTTTGTTAGAGGTGGAGCTGGCATGGCGTTGTTAGATATATTGTTTTATTAGTTCTTATAGAAGGTAAAGGTTAGTTTCAGTAGTTATTACAAAGGCTCACATAATGCTAAGACCTAAGTATGGAGGGAGATGGAGACATGTATGAAGTATACGATCTTCATAGATCTTATGGACCAGTTTGGTGCATTCAGTTATAGTACCAGAAGCCAATTTGAGATCACCCAAAATATCAGCATTTGTAGGGTCAAATGCAGGCTTCACTGGTACTTTATTCTGTGTTAAAAGACCAATAACACTACAGGAAATGAGAAGTCTGCTCATATATGATGGAGGACTAGAAATATACAAATCTGGAAAAATATGTTTTTTCTAAAATTTAACAAATCTAGATTTTTGTATAATTCTTGTATATGAGCAGTATCATATAGATCCAGACAAGTAGGATATATCTCTAGGTTTTTGTACCACCTAGCAATATCCGTCTATATATGTTTTTGTACTGTATATCTATCCTTAAGCAGGTCTATTTCAGTATTGAACATTTACTATTATTGGTTGTCTATAACTATTGTCTAGTACTTATTTGGCTTATTTATTATATATGTGGATGATGGTTTGTCATTAGGAAACAGCACTATTTCCTGCCATAGCTCAATAGATAATGATAACAAGATCAACTTTTAGACGTAAAAAAAGCAATATATTTATCAGCAAAAAATGCTATCAGTTTTTTGTACATTGGGAGTACCCAGAAAGGTTAATTCTACGCTTGCTGCTTGCTGGCAGGCAAGGCGCCTCTTCACTTTTGCTGGTCTCTTCTGGCGTGACAGGATTAACCAGAAGACTACCAAGACTTGACAGATCATAATCATCAAAGTCAATGGCAGCTTCATGAAGCATATCGCTGCAGGTGGCTGCTATAATAATGAAAGTGTCAGTAAGATTCTTCAGCATTGAATATACAATTTCTTATTTTACCATTATTTCTATCTGCAGATCTTTCTTTATCAAACTTATTGTTTCAATGCTTCACTATCATTAACTGAGCACCCCAGAAGCCAGCACAAGCATTCAGAGAGATGCTTTCTAGTACCAGCTTCTCCTTCAACAAATTATATCCCAAGCCTCAGATAGATGCTGGCACCAGACCCCAAGGCACAAAGGAGAAATTGGAAATATCAGCCTCCATAGCCTCCTTCATAGAAGCCATAACAAAGTACAGCAACAGCTTTGCTGTACTAATGCGTGCTTCTATCTGTGCTGAGGTTATCTCTTCACCAGCTTTGGCAGCTATACTATAAATAAGGTCCTTGACCAACTGCCAGCTGAACTGCTTGTTGACGCTGTCCTTATCTTTTGGCTAGAGTACATTCTGCCCCTCTATAGCAATGGCCTGATCACTATTGCTAGACTAGGGATCGTCAAAAATCCATGATCCATTTATCCGATCCGATCTGTATCCGTTTAAGTCAGATACAGATCGCTAGTTTTGAATCTGTTTTATAAACAGATCAGATTGCTTCAATCTGATCTGATCTGTTTAATCCGTTTAGTATCACTTGGCTTTTTTCAAAGGATTTTTCATCGTACATATAAGAAACAAGAAATAATCTGATAGTTGAACAATAACACAATGACGTTTACCTTGTGTTGAATAAGTTTATTATTAGCAGCCTCTATTTAAGTGTTGGTTGCACTATTCTTGATTGTATGAATATAAACGCTGCACATTACAAATGAGTAATTGCATAGCGTATACAATGTAAAAAAGCAACAAAAGGTTAATAAAAAAAGCGTTGTCAGGGGCTTCAGAAAATATAGATCGAGTTGACTGCAGTTGTTTTACTGAATGGGATGACGAGTCTATAAAGTACTATACGAAGCATAGCTCAGTTAATGAACAGAAAGTAAATTGCAAGAAAACACACTAGTAAAGGCGCAGTAGTATTAAGCAGAGGTGGAATGGCGGGAAAAAAAAGATGGTGGTCAACGTAAGAGCGCAGTATTATTAAGCAGAGGTGGAATGGCGGAAAAAAAGATGGTGGTCAACGTAAGAGCGCAGTATTATTAAGCAGAGGTAGAATGGCGGAAAAAAAGATGGTGGTCAACGTAAGTGCGCAGTATTATTAAGCAGAGGTAGAATGGCAGAATTAAGCGTGATTGAAGAATGGCAATAGAAATTTGGAAACAGTAGCTTAATGAAGACAAGAACTCTTCAGTTTATTGATTTTGCAATGTAGAAATGAATAATTCTAAGCTTGTTTAAAACTTACCTTATCCCTACTGTATACGCTACTGTGCAAAGCATATGCAAAAGAAAAAGTAGTTGCCATAGTAAAAGCTTACATAACCCAAGTCATCGCAGTAAAAGCTTACATAACCCATGTTGTCAAAGTAAAGGCTTATGTAAAAACTAACAGCTTCCCCTGAATCCAAGATACTGCGGCAAAACACTATAAATACCTGTCTTGTTATGAATCGTTTTTTGTCTGAACACATTCTCCTCGTTTATACTATCTTTGCTATGCAGTTCTCAGTCGCCAAATCTTCAACAAGCGCTCAGAAGAGACAATCCTATGATACTTTTGTAGGCTTAAAATATATATGATTGTATCTAACCTTTTCTAGGAATTATCCTCTTTGGTTATATCTGACGTGGAAGACAATGAATCCACTACCAGTTTTTCATGGCAAGAATCATATATGTCTCTTGTTGCAGAACCAAGCAACGATGATCTTTCAGAACAAGGATCATCAATTGGCTCGTCCAACAAAAAGCAAAAGTTTGCTACCAGTTGGATATTCTTGAATGGCTGGGCAACTCGACAAAATGTAAACGGTGCTAGTACAATTGCTTGCAACTTTACAAGTCCTTGTGGTGTAAAATGCCAATGGATTTACGTCAGTTCTACTAGCTCCACTGGAAATATGCTCAAGCATCTTTGATCTAAACACAAAATTACCAAGGATTCTCTTGCCGCCACCTCTGACAACACTTTCCTTACTGCTGGGCCAATGGATAGGTTCATTTCAACCGTCGATGGAAAGCGTATAAACCAAACGTTCAGCAAAGAAAAATTCCGTGAGCTCCTTCTTGCTGATGTAATTGCTACTGCATCTCCATATACATCTGTCAAAAGAAAAACGTTGCAGGAATTAATATACTTTGCATACAACGCACTGGATCTCACAAGTCTAAAGCTACCTAGTTCAATGACCATCAAGCGTGATCTGGAAAAATCTTATCAAAGATATGAACAAGAAATTGCAACCTTGCTATAAGAGCAACCTTACCTTTGCTATACCATGGATGGTTGGACTAGTGATATGAAAGACGCATTTCTTGGGATAACTGCACACTGGATCAACAAAGACTGGATACAGCAATCAGTCGTCATTGGTTTTGAACCGCTTTATGGACCCCATTCTGCGGTGAACATGGCAGAAACGATGATGGATGTGTTGCGTAAATATGATCTTACATCCAAGCCATTCTTCTTGACGATGGATAACGCATCCAATATGACGGCACTTGCAAGGGAACTAGAGCGGATGGTGGGAAGTGAAGTCTTTGCAGCAAAGGACAACCATATCCCATGTATGGGTCACACTTTCAACTTGGCTGTCCAGGCAATTCTATGTGATTGGTTTGCGCGCAGAGGCATTGGAAGAGAAGAAAGGCAATCTGACAGATGATATGGAACAAGATGTTGAGCACCGTCCTGGTGAAAGTGTTGGTAAGGATCATATTATCCAGAAATACACTATGACTAACAGTTCTCCTTACCAGGTGGTGTCATTAGACGATTGTGTCAAGGCATTATTAAAATTCGAGCATCACCACAAAGACGGGCATTGTACAAGCGATTCTGCGATTCAAACGATGTGGGCAACAAGGAATTGATTGTTGATGTCAGAACGCGATGGAACTCCACTCTTGAAATGCTCAAGAGAGCATATGAACAGCGAGAAGCATACAACGCCACTTGTCGTTCAATACAAGAGCTTTCTGAATATGCGCTTTCTACAAATGATTGGTTGCAAGTTATTGAAGTGAAAACCCTTTTATCCGGCTTTGATACATTTACTGCCCTGCTTTCTGGTTCAAAATACCCATCAATCAACGCTTCCATGATTGCATACAACTGGCTCTTTGATCATATTGAGGACTATAGAGAAAAGAAAATTGAAGTAAGTATTTGTGAAAACCTATGGTTCAATATGATACTTACTTTCAGTACCATAGTCCTTTCCTGAAATCACTCTTGCTGCTGAATGTGCCCATGACAAATTGAAAAAGTATTACAGTTGCACAATTGCACCCATCTATTCCATTGCCACTGCTTTGAATCCTCAGGCAAAGTACGGATGGTGAGAAGAGGTGTCATGGCCGGCTGAATGGATAGGCCAAGCAAGGGATGCAGTTGAACAAGCGTGGGCAGATGAATTTCGACCAACAGCTGCAATGGTTGCAAATGAAGAAAGCAGTAAAGTACAACTCTTCAAACTGATGCCGCCTAGGGATCAACTGACTGATTACATTGCGGAGCCACGAACTGATGGAAGCATGGACGTTTTGGAGTACTGGAGAAGTCGCAGTGGGCAATGGCAACAGTTGTTGCAAATGGCGTTGAGGTATCTGGCAGTTCCTGCAAGTTCAGTTCCTTGTGAGCGTTGCTTTTCATGAGCAAAGTTCTTTATCCCACCAGAGCGCAATTGGCTGTTGCCAGAGTCATTGAAACAGTCAGTTCTCTTTGATTCGTGGAGAAAGTTTTTAGATTGTTAGAGGAAAGAAGAGCGGGAAAAGAGTGAATGGAAAAAATAGAGAGGGCAAAAAAAAGTTTTTTTACGAAATAAAGCCACTGCTTCCCCAAAATACACGTCTCTTTTTTTTTTGTTCAAACGTATTCACTTTCCCTTTGCTTTTATAATCTCTTCTCCATTAGGATTCCAATGATTATTTTCACTACGTCTCAACATCTGCTGTTACATGACATCGTATGAGGAATGTTCCTTTTACTCATCTGCTTCTTACTTTGTCCTTATATCTTTCTTTTACTATCAGAAAATAAAGTGACTCACGCACCAAAGCTTTTTATCACACTGTACCCTTCAGGCCACAAATACGAACTTTATAACCAAGTGATGAGTACCGCTTTTACATGTCTTTTCTACAATTCAGAAAAAAAAGCAGCGCACTTTAGGCGTTTATATTCTACTCTTCAGCTATTACGATTAGCAATTAGTTACCACTACCACTTTTTTCTTTTATTCTTAGTTTGATCATTGGAAAAAATTATCATACCTTTGTATGCACCATGACACGATTCTATCTGTAACATCAGCGATCTCATCTTGCATTCAGATTCTGTTACAATCCATTATTGTCCCTTTCTAAAACATTCTCCTTTTATTATGCATACGTTTACCAACAGATAAAGTGCAAATTGATGCTAGACTCTTATGCCTTATAATTCTTACATATTATTGGTCTATCCATATCTGATCCATCAATCCGTCAGATATATACAGATCAGATACAGATTATCCATTTATAAACGGATCGGATTTGGATAGGGGGTCAATCCGATCCATATCTGACTTTGACGATCCTTATGCTAGACCCCTGCTGGCTAATTATCTATTAAAGCCTAAATATTTTTATCATTAACCATCTATCTTACCTGGAAGCAACAAACTATTTGTTCCAATTGGTGGATAGTAACTGCTTGCTCTGCAATTATGTTCTTCAATTTCAAGAACTCTTAGGTCACCTTAGTGTTAAGATCCATAACTGCGATCAACAGGTTTTGGAGAGTATTGTTGCAAGGAGAAGACATTGACGTGATATTAATAGGAGGAACATGAGAACAGGTGAGAGTAAAAATCACCTTTGTTTATGAGTAATTGCTCTCTTTAAATATTTGAGACAATGTATGCAGGTAGAAGCAGGTTGAGATAGTTATTAATATCTTTGTAAGAGCTGTATGATGGGTACTGACATGTCTTTTTGTATTCTATATCTGCTAACGTCTCAGTAACAAATGAATACAATATAGACATATTAGTGTAAACTGATCTAAACAGTAATTACAATTGGTATGTTTATCTGGAGTCTAGCCTGACATTTTATCCACTGAATATAGAGATGTAATCATGTTGATATAACTTCCACTTAGAAAATTTGGGATAATGTAGAAGAAGATCGTGTAATACAAGTTTTAGACAGGTTTAAATTCCCACAGAGTAGAGTTGAGGCCCATGTAGTGCTGCGATCATCTTATGAGGCTTATGATTGAAACAAATCTAACGAAAATGTTGAAACAATAAATTCCAGGAGAAGCTAGCAATGTTAAAGCACTGCTACGATGTGCATGAAGTAAAATATATTAAGCTAACATAAAGAAGGAAAGAATAGAAAGAACTCATCAAATAAAAGAATAAAACATCAGAGCTAAAAGAAAAATGGATGCTAAAACATCTAAGCCAATAGGGAAAGTAAAGAAAGGTTAAAAGAAAAAGATTGAGCAAAGTCTGAGATTTACCTACTACTTCTTTCACATTTTTATCAATGTCTTATGAAAATGTCACTCAAGCAAACCTACCAAGAAATTCATTTTTTTGCATGCTTTGCAAAGGACTCTACACCACCTATAAAGAAGGTTCTTTGTTACAACATAGATGAGTATATCTATTCTAGCTAGGCTATGATATTTATAGTAAACGTAGATATTACTGTGAGAAACAACAGTCTCGAAGTATCATCAATAATATGATTAGTAAACGTTGCGCGTTTATAGATAAAATGAGCAGACGCATGCAAGCAGGAAGGATAGAAACAGATAGCTATGATAACTTTTTGAATTACAATTTTGATCAACTAAATTAGGTTAATCCTTTGGGCACTAATAAGATATATATTGTAGTAACTAAAAGGAAGAGGCTGGGCTAACTGAGCCTTTAGGATACTGAATCTACCATCATGTATGAGACTGATAAGGAAATTTGTAAAGAGATGGAAATATGTATAAACGATACAAATAACAGCGATGATGACGTTGGATACTATGAAATTGATGTAGATTACATAGCAGAGGAAGAAGAGCCAGTTCAAGTCTGTTTAGATATTACCACACAAAGTCATAATCATATAGAAGTTGATCCTGAAGGTAGCATGGAAGAAGAAAATGAAAGCAACAGTGAGCTGCATCCAATTATATACAATTTTGCAGATGATGAAGATGATTTGGATCTATCCACTCTCTGCACTCTGAAATTACATGCTTTGGCTATCAAGCATTTCTGTTAGCTGGGACTATCAAGATAAGCAGATGAAATTATTGAATAAGTTCCATGCTTCTAATAATAGAATTTCATTAAAGTTACCATTTCTAGCTAAGAAAGAACTGTACAAACTATATTCTATTGCCCTGAAGACATATGATTGCTGCATTAATAGCTGTATGATGTATAAAGAGGATAATCACAGTAACTCATATTAGATTTGCAGTAAACAATGGTATCAGGAAAATAGAAAACGGGGTTACCATAATGAAAACCTTCTGAGAGTGCCAAAGGCAACAGTTTCTCATTTATCTCTCAGTGCCCAGCTTGCTCAATTAATATCAACAGACAGTACTCAAGATAAACTATTGTATTATGCCTGTAGAAATGAAAACTATGAAGGAGAATACCATGATATATTCAACATCGCTATGTATAGAGCCATTGCCAGTAAACTATTTCATGAACAACTAGATATCATATTAGCTCTTTATACTGATGGATTTTGGCCATTTAAGCAGGGGTCCTACTATATAACCATCATCCATCTTGTAGTTTTGAACCTGCCGCCAGAAGAAAGATATGAGAAAAGAAATATGATACAATACTGCATTATCCCTAGTTCAAGAGCATCACAAGATCTATCTAGCTTTTTGCATCCATTAATTTCTGAATTGGAAGTTATACAATAAGCAGGTTTACAAATGACCAAAGGCAGTAGAACATTCATATCCAAGGTGTATTTGTTACTAGCAACTGGTGATATACTTACTATCTTCAAGATGATAAATTATCAAGGACACATATACTATCTTGCCTGCAGACATTGTTTGATTCATAATCAACATGAAGAATTTTATGAAAAAATACAGCAGTGCTTTGGCAATGACAACAACAAAGTTGTCAAACAAGGACGCAGAATGGCTTTTTTACCACTATCTTCACTAGTGCCTTTATGAACCAAAAGATCTATAAAGCTTGGCAACAAGGATCAGAGAATTTTTGCACTATCACCTTTCTCAAAGCTATATATATTCAACAGTATATATTTCTTCAGTCTTGACAAGATGCATCTTATCAGACATGGAATAGCAAAACAAGTATGGGAATTGATTTCAGGGTGATTTGGAAAAGAAGGGAACCCATTGTATCTAGGCCTAGCCCTGTGGTCACAGTTAGGTAAAGTTATGGTAAGGTCAAATGGTTCTCTTCCAACGACTTTCACTGGAAGATCAAAGAATCCTAAAACCTCCAGTGGCCATTTCCGAGCCATTGATTGGGTTGACTTTCTTATAACAATAGTGCCAACACTCATAATTGAAAACATTCAAAACAAGCAAGCAAAACATGCACTCTTTTGCCTTTCTTAAGCATGCTCTCTTGCCTTAGAGTGGGAAATTGATGAGCAAAGTATCAGAACAATTGACAAACATATAAAGGAATGGCACATGTTCCTTGTAAACCAAGTCAAAGATCTCAAAATCCTCCTTGGCATCTTCACAATTACTCAGCATTATTTAAGTCATATTGCAGTGACTATATAACAGCTTGGACCACTACCAGCTTACAGTGCTAAATGTATGAAGAGAGCAATCAGAGAATATATTTCCTGTATAAAGTCATGGTCAGCACCTGCTGCCAATGCCAGCAATATTCTATACAAGCTCATTGCTATTTGTCATTTTGATTGATTGCATTGTGAAGCTGACTATGACAGCAATGTTTAAAGAACAGAGCAAGTATTGGTAATACCAAAGGATGAAGACTCCGCAGAGATATGGAGACCAATGAAGGTATCTGCTGTAGAAAAGGTCTCAGAAGTTGACTTGTATAACCTTCTTTACAAATTCTGGTTAATATACCTGGAGGACCTCAATATCATTGAGCCAAAAATAACAGTTGGATCTCAACTATGGAAAAAGAATGGTATAGTAATAAGTTGTTCACAGTATTATAAAACAAATAGTTATCTGAACTACTTTGTCAGGATGGAAATCAATGTAAATATCAACTAAACAGGCCAGATTCATAGAAAGCCAAGAGCATACTTCAGTGACATCTTGTTCTACTTTCATCATGTACAACAAGACAGTTTACAGCAATGTGGCATTACTCAACTACTAGCACTTATTAAGATTTACAAGATGGAGCTGACACAGAATGGACTGCCATTTTTCTAGAAGAATGCTAGCACTGTACACTGTGTTGTCTAGTCAGAGGACATTGATTGTTTGTGTGGATAGATTCCATCAAATTCTGGCAGAAGGCATATAGTTTGGCCAAAAATGCTAGTGAGCATCAAGCAATCAGCTTTAAAGCTTGAAGATTTTTCTCAGCTAGATAATTAGATATGCTGAATAAACGTTTTATATGTTTTTAAAGTCCTAAACTATTAAAGAAATTACAGCATTGATTCCTTTATATAAGCATATTTATAAATTAAATCTATCTAGTGACATGTTGCAGAATTTATACTAAATGTATTTGATTTAGTCTGCATATACTCTGTATCAGTTTCCCTATACTTTTATATCTGGATATATACTACCTGAACTTTTCCAGATCTGAACATATATTTCCAGGTCTGAGACATATACTTACAAATCTGTTACTCAAAATATATACTTGAATAAGTAGACCTACAAACATACAGTTATGCTACTTTTAACAAGTATAATGTCATTTCATTTGTGAATTTATGTAATGTTCCAGAAAAGTTATGCTCTAAATATATGAAATGTATCTTTTTTAGATATATTCAGATTTTGGTAGTTTAAATGGTATATTTCCAGTACTTGGATAGATCTAAAAGACATCTCCAGACCTCCATTGTATATGAGCAGACTTCTCATTTTCTATAGTATAAGCTCGTTTTTGTATTCTGTGTACACCAGAAGAGTGATAGTACTATGGGTAGGAAACTGGACATCTATAATACAAGATTATTATATTTTGAGTACTCCAAGAAACTGATACACTTAAGAGTGTCTAAGGTGGTGATGGCAGGATAAGTATACAAAAATATATGAAGAGGGGCCAGCAGGGGTAGTAAGTGTGCATTAATTGTTTTTGGAGACACTTTTTGCTTGCAAGGTTTTTGAGAGGCTATATTCTTGGCTACAGTCTTTGCATAGCTCAGTTTTTTAGCTGGAGCATGAATTGAGTCTGCTGAGCTGGAGTTGTTACTGTTTTTTTTGAAGAGCAGTAACAGGGGCAGGGGAAACATTAGGTTTTTTGTTTTCTTTTTTTGTTTTGGTGGTCAGTTTGTTTTGTATTATGTTTTTGTTAGGTTGAAGTGCCAGAAGAAGAGCCATAAGCTCTTTTCATTCCTTATCCTACTTTGCTTTTTCAGTTGCATATAATTGCAACTGTTTTCATAATTCAATAATCTCTTGATTGAGATTATTGATCAATTGGACTACATAGTCTGACATGTTGTTCTAAGATGGCATAGTACTATTGCCAGAAGTAACGTTAACACTCTCTGTACTGAAGGTTGATATGTCTGATATTGGTGGGTTTGTTAGAGAGTTTGACTTTAGTCAGATTCATTTGTTATAGTTGTTTTGTATTTTAGATACAATAGTGTTTGTTGGATTAATTAGGTTTTGCTTCAATTGTACAGTTGATTTCTTGATTGTCTTCAACTTTTCTAGGATAGATGCGTTGGTTTCCTTAATGGATGGGCGTTTCAGTAGTGGTGTTTTGTTGTTGTTGTTTGTTATTTTCAGCAATGTAATATATACTTCTTTGTGTAACCATACTAAAGTGGAAGAAGAAGTGTCAATATACTGGAGAGATAAAGTGTTTGTTTATTATTGGGCTTAATGGGCATTGTCTATCATGAGTAAATCACCCACCCATTGATCTTTTGGCATAGGAATATAAAAAACCTCAAACACAAGGTAAAAAATAAAAAAACATAAAGGAGGGTAAATGGGGCACAGATCAAGTGACACAAAGATCGGCATGATACTTTGGCCAAATGTGGTAAATAGGAAACAGTAAGTAAAAGGGGAGCAAAAGGTAAGGGAAAAGCATAAAGATAGTATAAGTACATAGTAGAAAATATAAATAAAAATAAAAAACCCACATGAAGATAAAAAACATAAAAATAAAAACTGCACAATGGAGAAACATTAAGCCTTTAGATATGAGAACCAACCAAACCAGTGAGCATTGTCATTGGCTTAGCAGAAGACCTGCAAAACATCTAACAAGATACTTACACATTCACGACAGGCACACAACTATAGAATAGGGTCAGTAGAGCTATAAGCCATAGTGGGAGAAGAAGAGAGAGATAGAGGAGAAAGAGAATTTTTTGGTTTTTTCTTTTTTTATTTTTTTAGCAACTGATGCTGGTGTTCATCAAACGCATCTGCAAGGACAGATCCAGGAACACTATGGTCACAGACCTTACTAAAAGTAGTAAAAACGCACTAAAAGTAGTGAAAACGCACTAAAAGTAGTAAATCTGTACTAAAAGTAGTAAAATCACTAAAAGTAGTGAATTTTTCACTAAAAGTAATAAAGTGTGTACTAAAAGTAGTGAGTCTACTTTAAAAGTAGTAAAAGCTACACTGAAAGTAGTAAATCCACTCTAAAAGTAGTGAACATACTAAAGTAGCTAATATGCTCTAAAAGTAGTGATTAATTCATTAGCGTGGCAAAAGTTCACTAATGGTAGCTATTGTACTTTTTTTAGTAATATCTGATATTCTGCTTTAGAAACTGATCACTTCAAGTAAAAGTTACTTCTGGTGATGCTAATGTGTCTACACTTCTAGTATTTGTGAATGTCTACTTGTTAAGTGGGATTTACTATGAATCTGAAAGGTTTCAGTATAATATATTTGTAAGTTAGACAGTGTTCTGAAGGTGATTATGGTCAATAGCAAATACGTTCTTAACAGGACTGAATTTATTAAAACAGATAGAATGAAATCACTATAACTATATGGTCCTTTGATACTATGACGCTTGGTGTGATGGGATGTGATTGGGGCATTACATAGTTAATTGGGACAACTTTATAAGGTAGAAGTATGACAAGGATGAGGCAAAGTTTACTAAAATAATTTATAAGTCAAACAAAAAATAACAACAAGGGAATAGAGAAAAAGGAAGAAAAGAAAAAAGAGGAAAGAAAAGACTACGTAAGCAATACCAGAAAGAAGTTGGCAGTGGGGGAAAAAAAAAGGTCATGACTACCCAAGGGAGCTGGGGTTGCCAAACTTGAACCTTCTGTTGGTTTTTCCATACGGCCAAACAATATGAAACTGTGTAGTGGAATTCACCTTTAGAATCAATCCAGCAGCTTCGTTTAACCCCCCAACGTCAACAACCTTCAGCATCCCAGAATCAGACAGGTTCTTGATGAGGACTGGAAACCGATCGCGTTCCTGCTGAAAATTTTGATAGAAACGCACAACAGCCAGAATCCGCTTGTCAGTGTTGTGTTGATGGTAAATAAAAAATTGTGTTTCACCAATAAACACTTTACAATGTTCTCGTCCAGACCGACTAAATGAAGATTGAAAATGTGTAAGGCATTGTATAATAAAACGACCAGGCATCTTACTTCATCTTGGTGAACTCATATATAGCAAGCGAGTTATATCTGTTTGATCCATATTGGCGGTCATGGAGTTTACTGGCATAAACGCAGCTATCTTTCTATACACAACTAGCCAACAGAAAGTGTGGATGTAGTTGCAGAATAACATCGTCTACTGGCATACTTACTTTAAACTTACGGTGACTCATCCAGAAACTGGCTAATGCATTTCATAGCATATCTCCTGTGATGCCCTCTATTCCAAGAAATGAATGCAGGTCGATTTCTTTATGGTAAGGTCTCTATATCTGTGGTTCAGTAGATTCTGATGTTGGGGACAGATAGGATAACTCATTATATGATACTGACTGTTGCAATTGTGGATGCACACGTTCTATGAAATGGAAAGCTGCCAGCTTCTCAATAAGATTGCTTGCGTTTTGTCCTGGGGCGGCCATTGATTGGATCATCTTTTTGTACAGACTGTTGGTACATTCCATACAGCGTGCAGAAAAGAAACGTAGAGGGCCAAGATTGCGCAATGTACTGGCAATGTATGAAAGGTAATGTTGCGTAATGGTAAATACTAGTGGTCTAAGTGTTCCTTTGCCATTGTTGTAATGCGCCAACAGGAAAGACTGCCATTCACAAATGTTTCTAAACAACGAAAAGAAGGTATTAGATACAGTATATATTTCTATATAATAATATACCATTCAACAGTGCTCAGATCTGCTGCACTGATTTCCCACTGCAAACTTATTTGACAAGCAAGGATCAATTTCAGAACTGCAAAACGGATCTCATCTTGCTCTAGGCTGTCGATTATGATGGTGGGAACAACATACAAAAGGAAGTCTAGCCAGTCAACTGCCTGGTAATAGCTTGAATCAGTTGCTGTATTGTTCCATTTACCCTGAAATGCAGTAGGCATATACTGGTGAGAGCTCTGTACTGCATCTCCAATTATACGCAAAGTGATACCTGTCTTTAGCTTGAAAGGATATTGTTCTGTGATTGTGTTATTACCAAACTTTTATTTATCATTGAGCAACAAGTTCCACAGAAGTCTTGTCAATCCATGCCTAAGCAGATGCATCTCATTGAGCCTAAAGAACAAAGATCCTATGAATGATCGTAGGTGTGCAAATGGAACTGGCGCCCTGATACCTCTATCCTGTTGATATTGCAAAGGTGATATGACAGCTTGTCAGCATCTTATGCCTGATCTGTGAAGTAAACACAACGTACCTCGTCACTTTGTTTGTACTGCTCCACCAATTGCATGGTAAAAGTTTGCTGTTGGTTTGGAATGAAGTACATGCCAGTCATCTTTTTTCCCTCAATCAAACATTGTCAACAGCTATATGTATGTGAAAAGATGTCATGATTGCAAAGACTGGTGGCAGCAGGAATGTCACTAGTGGCTAGTAGCAGATGAACTCTTGCCCTAAATCGCGTACTATCTAGCAACTTAACAACCATACCATCATTTTCCAATTGACGCAGCTTATGAAGCATAGGCTCAAGGAACGTCCACAGGTCCCTTGGGTTTCTTAGACCAGGAGTGATACCAATTTGAAGCATATTGTGATTCTCATATCTGTGCATAGTAAGGATCTTAAAGTTAGCATAATTACTTAATTCAAATCTGATACTTACCAAATAGAGGAATCAAAGTTGAGAACAACAAGATACAACATTGTCAAAGAAGTTTTGCTCATATTAAATAGTTGGAAGCCATCAACGTACAACGTCAGGGTGATGTCGTGCATTCCTTTGAACAGGTCCTTATCATGGCATAGCAATTAGTATACTGTCCTGTCAAAGATATCCCTGTATATCCTTTCCTCATTCTGGAAATTATGGTGGTAGGACAGGAGCTTGCGCGTCTCCTCATCACCAAGCATGCAAGCCAGCTGTCCAGCAATTGGAAGGATCTTCATTGTCTGCACTGGCTGCAAAATGGGTTTGCTATTTGCCTGGCGCTTGTTAGATTCCTTGTATCAGCTTTCTTTGCATTCATTGCAGACAGTCTTAGGTTCATCTTTCATGTATAAGATACAACCGTTACGACATACGTCATATACTTCTGGTTGTACATCATATTCCTCTTTTACCAGCTTGTCAGACAAGTGGTAACTGAGCAGAGGGCAGTGTCGCTGATTCCGATCTACATGTTGGTAAGAAACGTGAAATGTATAATGAAATGACACTAACTGTTTTGCACGATTTCAAGGAATTCATTGAAGATCTTCACCATGTTGTTGTAAGCCTTATGAGAGATGTTGAAGCTGACTGCGGCCATGTAAAGTTTGACGCTCATGCATTCCATGTACGTCCAAGAAGTATGTTTCTTGTACTCAAATGTATGGGCACTGTCGTTCGTTTCATCAGAACAAAGATCCATAGGATCAGAGTCAACTATTTTGCATATTAGTAAGTGCAGAACATGCTTTCATTGCTTATGGTTCTGGCTTTCCATAGCTTCTCCAACTACTTCATCACCGTCTAACGGAAAGTCAAAAAGTGTATCAAGTAGGTCATATTCTTCTAGTTCTTTATTAATGCTGTCTGGCAAGTCAATCAAGTCCAGGATATCAATCTCTCGATTATTCTCAATAGCAGGGACTTCAACATCTTTAGTATGTTCCTTGGTTTCCTAACCATAATATATTAATGACTATTCCAATCACTATTTTAACAATCGTTATACTGTAGCCTCTTTGTTAAGCTCTAACAAATGAATGTCTCACTTTTCATGCTGTATAAAGCAAGCTCTTCTATGGCGGTTATAATGCTTAAGTCCAGTAAAGATAACATGGCAGATATGGTAGGTAATAATAGTTGGAAGGGTCATGGTGAGTTGATAGAAAAAGATTGAATATGGATGTCCTTTTTTTCACTTTATATATCTTATTCACTCTGTCGATAGCTTGTTGACTAGTTTCTTTGTCAACCAATCTTGTCATAGTATCGTAATATCTTGGTCGTCATTATTGTGAGTAATCATATGAAGGTTTGCAGGTATTGGTTTATGCAGATATAGCGCGTATGTAATTTGAAGAGCTTCACTGACAGTACAATTGTACATCACTTGACACATTTGTATACGCAGTGTGATTGGCTCCCCTTGTTGTCAGAATTCATATGTGACATGGAAGCTAATGTGTAATGCATATTAAAAGAGCGATTGTAAAGGTGAGTTTATAATTGGTGCTGGTAAGTATGATTTATGTTGAGCATGATAGATTAATTTCCACATGGAATGATTGAAATCACATATATCCTTGAATAATAAAGGTAAGACAAGTGAATGTGTTAATGGTAACATGCATATCCTTACAAAGTCGTTGTAGTTTTCTTTTTTAAAAACTTTTTATTGACAAAAATTCGCAATATTAACACCACTTAAATTTTTCATTTTGGCTAAGTGAACAGTAACCTCAGCGCTGCTATTTATGGCAACTGTCCAATCATTATACAATATTTTCCTTGAGTAACAGTTGATCTGTCCCTGTACACACCAATTACACCTATCATATATAGTCTGCAAGAAGACTATAGTAATTTTACATGACTATTCTATTATAAATTAGGAAGATGTTCATTATAACTCATGGAATGGATTACATTACAGTAACCAGGTTCACTGAAAGTAGGGAAAATTCACTGAAAGTAGTGATCCCTATTTTTGTACAGGTAGAGAAAATCCACTGAAAGTAGGGATCACTGAAAGTAGGGAAAAATCACTGAAAGTAGTGATCACTGAAAGTAGGGAAAAACACTGAAAACAGTGATCCCTATTTTTGTACAGGTAGGGAAAATCCACTGAAAGTAGGGATCACTGAAAGTAGGGAAAATTACTGAAAGTAGTGATCACTTAAAGTAGGGAAAAACAGTGAAAAGTAGTGATTGCAAATAATAGCTTTTATTGGATAAACCGACCCTAGTAATTGTACTAACAATAAACATATACCTAGTGTATCCCTACATTACCATACTTACCTAACACTAAAAGAATGGTTTAACAACTAATAAATATATATGATCGCGCAGTTGCTTCCATATGCTTAAACTGTGAAACAAATATGAACGTTGACCGATTGATAAGCATGTAAAAACAATGATAAGTCTGAAGTCAGGGAACAGGACAGCCTAATAAGTGTGTGAGAAGTGATACCGATATATGGACATGGTTATTACTAGTGTAAAAAAGACAACAATGAGGTTGAAGACTAAAATAAAAAGGATCGCAAAAATAGGTAAGCAACTATCTGTTAAGAATAAGAGAAGACTTACAGTAGAATAGACAGCAAGAAAATGTAATTAAAAAGCTAAATTTACCTGTAAGTACAAGATGACTGATAGGAAAAGTTAATTTACCTGAACAGATTACTTTGTAAAAAACATGACGCAATTGTGTTAAAAGTAGAGCCAACAATTTAAACCCTAGGAAAGCGAATGCTAAAGTAATAATACAAGTGAGAAAGAATAGTACAGAAAGACGGCGTCTTACATATGACCTTAAGGAAAGGTAGAATAGAATGACAGGCTGGAACCTTTAGGTGACATGGCATTACAGTAGCTGTCTTTTATATAATAGAATGTTAGTAGACAGAATAAAAGAACTGAATACTTACAGGCATTTTGCTATAAGGAAAATGGAGTTTCAATGGCAAGAGAAAAGTAAAGCAACAGAAAAAGTGAGCAAAGTAGAGCTTGAAATGGGTGGGTCATAAATGGGTGGGCCTTAATTGGGATGGGCCTTAAGTGGGCAGGTCTAAGTGGGCCAGGTCAGTATATTGGCCCATGGCCCACTGGGCTGGGTCAAAGTATAGACCCATGACCCACTGGGCCATTATAGTTGGGCCCAACCTTGGCCCAAAGCCCAGTCAACTAAAGCGATACTTGACCTGATTCCTGACAAAACTTGTTGCTCAATTGATTTCAAACATTGATCCTAATGTTAAATAACTGATTCATAATGCATGTCATTGCAACGTCATAACAAACGCAAGTTAAGTGATATGAAATGCAATTGCATTTATTTGTAACAAGTATAGTTAAGTATATAAAGAGCCTTTAGTGAATAAAGATAATTGGGTAGTCAGGTGGGCTGCATTTATTAGGTAGTTAAGCGGGCCATAAACTGGTCAGGCCCTAATTGGGCGGGCCATAACTGGGCTGGGCCACTATGTCAACCCGTGACCCGCTGGGCCACCATATCTGGGCCACTTCTTGGACTGACGCCCGACAGTCCGGCAATATATGGGCTGGATCCCGGGACATCCTGGCCCAGTTACAAGCCCTAGAGCAAAGTGAAAGAAAAGAGTATGCAACTAAAAAAAGAGGATCTGAGGGAATATATGCCTACACACCCAAATTTAGTACTCAATTTAAACTCCATTCAAACTCCATTCAAACTGCGTTTTAATAAAAATTTTTTAACAGATGAACTAATTTTTTGTTTACTTTTTCTTTTTTCTTTTTTGCTTTTACTGATATTTTCAATATGTTTACAGTTACTTCTTTTACTTTTGATGAAATGTTTACTATTTTAAATACTCCTAAGTCTGCAATCGAGTAAGTAATTTTTAAATGAAAGAGTTTAATATAATTATTTAACTTTTTAAATTAGATGGTTGCAAGAACAAGGAGTATTTTATAATTCCATGACTTGTCGTAATGGAAAAGAAATGAAGTTAAACTGGAAAGAATCTCGTGGATACTTTTGGAAATGTCCTTTACTCAATTGTTGCAATCGTAGTGAAAAAACTTTGTATAAAGATTCTTTCTTTTATAATCGCAAAGCTCCAATATATAAAATTCTTTATGTTTTATAGTGTTGGGCAACTAATTCAAATTTATGTCATATGCAAAAAACAAGTGGCCTTGATGAAAAAATGGTTGTGACAATTATTAAAGATATTTATTTATTAATTGAAAATGACTTAGAACAAAATGATATGATGATTAGTATTTAAAAATAATTATGTACTTTTCTTATTAATTATATATATTAGGAGGACCAAATATTGTCATTGAAATTGATGAGTCCAAGTTTGGTAAACGCAAATATCATCATAGTCATCATGTTGAAGGCGTTTGGGTTGTTAGAGCAATTGAACAAACTTTAGAAAAAAAGGTGTTTTTAATGATTATCTGTAATTGTAAGGCCCAAACATTAGAATCAATTATACAACAATATGTAAAACCTAGTTCTATTATTTACACAGATAGTTGGACTAGATATAATAATGTAGCAGCTATTCCAAACATGAATTATATTTATGAAACTATAAATTACTCTCAAGAATTTATTCGTGGAGATAACATTTATACAAATACAGTTGAAGGTAATCTTTATCTTAATTTTTTTTAGTATTAATATTGTGGAATCTGAGGGAAATTTAAGATAAAAAATGGATAACAAGAATAAATCCTTGAGACTCGAAAAAAGAGTTTTTTATTAAGATTAGATTCCAAGTCTTATTTATACTGTGAGCGGTTATTAGATCGTAGTTTCTTTGACACAGATAATAAACCAATCAGTAAACATATTCATGACGAAGAAAAGTTTTTCATTGGGATAGCCAATGGTAGATTTTCGTTTAGTCATGGTAAAGAGGTTATCTCTGAGTTCCTGAGTCTGGACTGTGTCTTTATTCAACAGGTTTCAGACTGTTATTGTGTCAGATCGACTTCAGGTTCAAGAAGAAGTCTTTTTTACGATCTCCGCTTTATTCTTCTTTTAATTACTGCTTTGGGTAATGTGAAGACGTTTATTGGTCTGTGTGTATGTCGAAATACGACAAATATTTTTATAGGAATGTGGCATGGAATTAAGATGAATATTGTTTTAAGACATCGAACTAAAACTTTGGTACCATGGAGACTTGTTGAATATATTTGGTGAAAGAAAAACATGAATGATACTTTTAATGCATTAATTAATGCATTAAAATCAGTATCATTTCATGCATCATCTGATGAGCATTATACTGAACAAGATAATGATATTTGGACTAATTTTGGTTATAATATATAAAAATTTAAATAATAATAATTAATTTTAAATTTATTGTTTTATCATTATTTACTTCTAGTAAAAGTGATTTTATTTTAGTTTAAAATAAAAGTAAGTACTTTATAAAAAACTTAATAGCTTTTACTAAAAAGTATGGGCGAGTTCATCATATCCTATTAAGTCTACCGTGCAGCTGAAGCCCCTGAAGCAAACACGGTTTTAAGATTTCTAGACAAGCATATGCCCCAGGCCTCCAAAGTGTCCTTAACAGGATCCGAACTCGTGCCCTCCCAGTGAGTGTCGTTTGCGCTAACCACACCACCACAAGGGCCCCCCTTTGGGGGTATGGGGCAGCAAGTAAAATTTAAGCCTAAGTAGATTTTTAATGGATGAGAAACTTTTTAATAACTACTTAATTTAGTATTCTTGTTAAAAAAAATATCTTAATTTAGTATTGTTGTTACAAAAAATATTTTAATTTAGTATTATTGTTACAAAAAATATCTTAATTTAGTATTGTCATTATCAAAAATATCTTAATTTAGTATTGTTGTTACAAAAAATATCTTAAATTAGTAATTAGGTTATACAAATATACTTAATATAGATGCTGAGATTAATGGAGTTTTAAATTTGAGTGTGTAGGCATATTTTCCCTTTCAACCAAAAAAGACTGGCATGAATTTGTTATTGGAAAATAAAAGGCATTTATTGGCTATTTGTTTCTATCTAATCTATGTGATGCCTGCCTTGTCTTCCTCCTCCTTCTGCACAGCACTATAGCAGCAAAGACAGAAAAGTCTGCTCTAGAATATCAGCTGCTGTTACATTCACTCCAGACTTTTTCCTAACAATAACTTTAATAAATGAATCATACAATTCAAATCAACTGTCTTACTTCTTTGCAGCATTGTAAGCATTTTTCCATCTGTGAGTGATGAGAAAAGTAGCTCCTCAATTACTCTCACAGAGGTCCAAAGGCACACCCATTTGAAGCCTAACTTGCTCTATCATTATAAAAGCCTGCTCATGCTTGGCAGTAGGCACCAAACTTCAGGGCTTATCATGGGCAGAGAAGCCGTACACTGTCTTCAATTGCTCCACGATGACAGTTGCCTTCTTTCCAAGCAGTACATAGATTGCTTGCAGAATATGCGCTAGTTGCATGGGGTTCTGCGCAAAAATAAGGGACCTCAGACTCTTCACAACTGAAACCTTCGTCTCTTGTTTCTTGCAGTCCTTCCCTTCCAGCCATGCTTTTACCACGTCATCTATTTCCTTAGAAATGTAGCAGTGGTTATTCTTTATGCACTGTGAAGGAGGGATATCACAGACAATAGGAGGGATTGACTAGCTGTCCAGGCTAATGTCAGGTACACCTAGCAATTGCTGACTGTTCGCCATAATTGCACTATTTTCTTCTCATTTTTGGAATGTCCTTTCCACAGCAGCCTCTATCATGTCAGGGAGTTCCTCTCACAACTTCTCCATCAGCATGGTTACAATGCGGGATTTTACATCTTCCCTTGAGCATTTGTTGTTTGAAGTGGTAGTAGACATGTCAGTTGTAAAATTTAAAAAAAAGAGATATAATAAATAGATATAGTACAATCAGTTAACTGTTCACTATATATATATGTAGCCTTCCCATCATCTGTAAAACGTTGTGGCCAATACAAACCCTGATTGATGATGAAGTAATTGATAATCATGCAATTCAAAGAGATTATAATAAGATCGTAGTTGAATATAATGAACAATGCTGAAATGATTGCAAGATATGACGGCTGATGGCAGAAATCTAACGAGATAGAGATGATTATCAACAAGAAAAGATGGCAAATGATGATAAAAGACCATGTTTGTCAGTTGTTCATAGATGCCGTTGGTCGTACTACATTGATAATGTTCCAAATATAGAAAAGCAATCTGTTGGAGGCACAGGCAGAGATAGATGATGGCAGTATCAAAATCAGTAATTGCTTTTTGTTACACATGCAGCATAGGCAATACACTGCAAGTAGATTTTTCAATGTCTAAAGATAGTGTAATCGATCCATCATTCCATAATGCTATTATATAATGATTACCTTATCTAACCTAGATCTGATGTCTTGTTCAAGAATGATCATCTTATCTAACATAGATTTGATGTCTTGTTTAAAAAAATCTTCTTATAATAAATACATATATATAAGCTCTCTTTGTTTTAATCATTTTTTGTATCTTACTTTTATTTTTTTTCTTGAGATTACTATACCTATCTACCATGACCCTCCCAACTATCACTACATACAACACTTGCAAAATTACCTTTACCAACAAAAACAAATACAACCATCATCTGAAAGCATGTTTCATAAAGCATGAAAAGGATCTGATCAGGCTTGTTTCTGTCAATGATGAATCTATGGTAAGTAGTATATGCTGATTAGTCATAATATGTACTAACCTTGCTTTGGTTTCCATATAGGATGTTGACAGCTATACTGAAGACATTGACGATGATCACACCACATTAATCAAACAGATTCAAGCCTTGGACACTCTGGCAGATGATCATTTAGATGATGAGACTTTATCTAATGAATCAAAAACTGAAGAAGGCAATTGCATCAACTTTCCATCTGAAGTTCTTAATAAAATAGAGAGAGCAATAGAAACTAATAATTGTAAGTAGACTGACAGCAGTGGTATCTTACTAAAAGATGCAATAGTTGACCATTACTTTGATCCCATAGAACTCTATACAGAATCAGTCAAGAATCGTCTCCATGTAATTGAGTATAAACGCACTGCTCAATGGACTTATATGGAATGCTTCAGCGTAAAGCTGTTCAAGACAGCAGTTTCATCCAACGTTTCATGTAAAGCATACAATGATATTGTAAAGATCTTCAATAAATTTCTAAATGTTGTGCAATCAGGTACATGTGTCTTTTTCTAATTCTGTTTAAATGTTCTTACCAATGGACATAGATTGAAGCATAACGCATTCACTACTTCTGAGCTATCATTTGTCTGAACAATTGGTAAAGGACACTTATTACATTGAGCCAAAGATATATGACGTTTGTCCAGAAGGTTATGTTCTGTATATGAGCCATGATGACATGATGAAGTGTCCACACTGCAGCAAAGCACGTTATACAGAGTTGAATAAACGTCAGTTGAATGGCGAGGTCATTAAGAAGCCAGTGCAAAGCATGACTATGGTTCTGGTTACTGAGCAGCTTGCCCTCATGCTGGGTGATGAGGAAACTCATAAGTTGCTCTCCTACTGCCATTCATATGAGCATGCTGACAGAACATATATGGACTTCTTTGACGGCCAAGTATACGAATCACTGCGTAATGAGAAGCAGCTATTGAGGGGAAGCTACAACATTGGTCTCTCCTTGTATGTTGATGGTTTCCAACCTTTTAATAGCAGCAACACCTCATTGATGATAATGCACCTGGTGGTTCTCAACTTTGACCCCTCTGAATAGTAACGTTAAACAAATTTGCATGATGAAACTAATTAAGTTGCCTTGCCTTTTCAGCTATAAGAACTGCAACATGCTTCAGTTGGGCATCACGCCAGGTTCAAGCGCCCCAAAGAGTATCTGGTCCTTTCTTCAGCCATTCCTTCATAAGCTGCAAGACCTTGAACGCAATGGCTTGGTCGTTAAAACTCCTGATGGTAGTGAGATTGCTGCAAAAGTCCATTTACTTCTCGCCACTGATGACATCCCTGTGGTTGCCAGCCTCTGCAACCATACCAGCTTTTCCTCTTACTATGGT
Source organism: Apophysomyces variabilis (assembly GCA_002749535.1). Taxonomy (NCBI): domain Eukaryota; kingdom Fungi; phylum Mucoromycota; class Mucoromycetes; order Mucorales; family Mucoraceae; genus Apophysomyces; species Apophysomyces variabilis. The sequence continues at coordinate 34,640 of MZZL01000028.1, forward strand.
TGCCAGCAGTGCCTCATCAGAGGAGAAAAAACCAGCAGTATGTACTTCATCCCTGATCTGTCACTACCCTTCCAAAGACGTCCACGGGAACAATTTGCTCAAGATGATATGGTATGTGAGATAGATCCTATCACAAGTCATACGTTATATACTAAAAAACTTTTTCAATTATTACTTATGCTTAACAAGAACAAGGTATCAAAGCACCAGTTCCATTCACATCGTTGAGCACGTTCACAGGTGCATATTTCTTTGGTTTGGATGAGATGCATCTGTTGGGACATGGATTAAGAAGATTGCTTTAGAGCATGCTCATAAATGACAAGGAGAAGTTTGGTTGCAACAAACTGGATAAGCATAGGAACATCATTGCACGGTATCCATTCACTTTTAAGAATCAAAATACATGCTGTACAATTGGTGAGGCTATAGAACGATTCTGTTAAACAATCTCTATTGCGTTCCAAGGCCATTGGAAAAACATTGCAACAAATATGGGCCATTATAGGGTAGTTGATTGGCTGGACTTTTTGTTGTATGCTGTGCTAACAGTGGTAGTGGAAGGTTTGGAAGAAGAAGAGACCTGTAAAGCTATGATAGATCTTGTTGTCACTTGCCAGTTATGTCTGCAGTAGATGTACACTAATTCAGACCTGGATGTTATTGAGAGGTAAGTAATACAAAAGATATAAAAACATAAACTGACCTTTTACTTTTGTAAGGAACATTGCAAACTGGCAAACTTTCTTGCTTCAAAAGTACAGTAACAACAATGCCACTCTCAAGCCTCCAGTGTTTACCATTACCCAGCATTACCTTTGCCACATCGCTTCCACTATGCGTAACCTTAGTCCTTTCTATGCAATCTCTGCAAGGTGTATAGAACGCACTAACGGTTTGTATAAGAAAATGATCCGTTCCATGTCAGCACCAGGAACCAACGCTAGCAACATCGTAAAGAGAATTGCCACCTTCCACTTCTTAGAGAGAGTTCATCCACAACTGCAGGAAACTGTAGCATATGATGAGCTCTCATATCTTGCTGCAAGACTAGGTTCAACTGAACCTCAAATCTGGAAGCCTTACTATAAAGAAACTGACGTGCAAAACTTCTAAGGAGCCATTGGCATTAACAGGCATACATTCTGCAATCTGCTTGCTGCTTTCTAGATTAGCCAAGGCAAATTCACATCTGCAGCAACTTCTTGCAGCGTCATTCCAGAACTGCATTCCCAGTTTCTTGCGTCAGGCCATGTATGAAAGGACAGTTGTGTTTATTCTAGCAAGCTTCATAATAACTGCCACGACTCTAGCTGATGCAATTCATTGGCGTTGTATGAAATCACCAGGATAATGTAAGTTTCAGTTGTATGTTATTAGATGGGCAATTTACAGGTCTGAACTTGATTGCCTTAGCAACGCTGGCTGTGAGATTCGTGAGATGTTCTTTGGGGAGACTCAGTTCTATATATACTACCAGCATCAGGGAAACAGATGAATTCTTGCAGTTGTCCATTTCTATAAGAATGTGAATCAGCAAAGCAATCACTTTCCAGTGCTTTCCAGAACCACATCTGACAGGGGGGTCTTAAGGGTAGTTGATATTGATGGATTGACAAGCACAGCTGGACTGGTGCAAAGCCTTGATTTAAACAACCGCTTCCACATTGTTTAGCCTTATGGCAAGATGAACCAGACAGTCAACTTTGGAAACCCTGCTTCTTTAAGGTAGTCACTTTTTTTTTCTTCTATATTCCTATATTTTTTGCTCTCTTTCCCCCTCTTGGGTCTCTTGTTTTGTTTCTCCTTGTTTACTTTTTTCATTTGCTGTCCTTTTCCTAACTCTCAAAAATTTCTATTTCTCTTCTTTGTTTTTCTTCACTGTATAGAATTTATAGATTAGACATTGCTTGAACATCTTTGTTTTATAAAACTTACTTTTGACAAAACTGCCCGTTATCATTTTAAGTCCTAGTAATCAGTACGTTTGCTTTAACTACAGTTTGTCGACGTTATTGTTTTGGAGAATCTTATGCAGCACTGGTACACACGGCATGCCAAAGTCAACTATAGTCATCAGCTTATCAGTTATCTTTTGCAAAGGGTTACTACCAGTAGCTAGCCACTGACGTTGAGAGTATATGGTACCTGTAAGAGCAGAAGTGAGCCAAGTTTAGTTTTTACGCATGTCAAATCCAGATCAAAAAGGAAAAGAGTGATGCTTTCAACTAATTGAGTTGTCGCCTGTCATATGAATATGCAGTCTTCTGAATGACTTTGCAAACATTACTAAGGATCTCTAATATCAGTGGAGTTCCACTACTTTAAGTGAGCACTTCCCTATTTTCAGTGAACTTTCACTACTTTCAGTGGACCTTCCCTATTTTCAGTGAATCTTCCCTACTTTAAGTGTACCTTTCCCTACTTTCAGTGAACTTTCCCTACTTTAAGTGAACTTTCACTACTTTAAGTGTACCTTTCCCTATTTTCAGTGAACTTTCACTACTTTAAGTGAACCTTTCCCTACTTTCAGTGAACTTTCACTACTTTAAGTGAACCTTTCCCTACTTTCAGTGAATCTTCCCTACTTTAAGTGAACCTTTCCCTATTTTCAGTAAATCTTCCCTACTTTAAGTGAACCTTTCCTTATTTTTAGTAAACTTTCACTACTTTAAGTGAACCTTTCCCTACTTTCAGTGAATCTTCCCTACTTTAAGTGAACCTTTCCCTATTTTCAGTAAATCTTCCCTACTTTAAGTGAACCTTTCCTTATTTTTAGTAAACTTTCACTACTTTAAGTGAACCTTTCTCTACTTTCAGTGGACTTTCACTGTTTTCAGTAGACTTTTACTACTTTCAGTGGACTTTCCCTACTTTAAGTGAATCTTGTTACTGTAGTGTTATCAACATCACATCATATGAAGACGTGCTTTTTTTTAGCGACTAATATAAATACTAGTAAGATTTGAAAGGTACGTATTTATTATCTCTTTTAACATCACTTTATTTTTTTATTAAAAATGTCATCAACTACCAACAACAACCAAAGGTGAGAAAATGCAAACGCAAAATTGCATAGAATCTTAAGCAAGGTCATAGATGAGAAGCTTCCTAGTTTGGTTGAGGCATCAGTGCGCAAGGTTATATTGGAACAGCAGGTGGAGTCTTTGTCTATATTCAGTAGCCAGCAGTTTGGCAGCCAACAGTTCAGCATCTTAGGTGATATAAGTGTTCCAAACAATGCTCCTATGGCAATTATTTGTGGTGAAACTCCCCTTTCCCACTGGGTTCCCAAAGATATTTGGAATCAACCTATTCTGTTACAGTCTCACTTGCCTGTTGACTTGGATACATCCACTCTGCACTGGTTAGAAGTGAGGGATTACAAAAGACAGCAGGGAAAAAGCTCCATTCTTCGAAGTTTATAGTTTCTTATCTGCCATAAGCACCCTTGGTCGCCAGTATCATTCTTGCAATCCCAGTACCTGCATCTGGGACAGAAGGTGCAAACGGTGTTACAGCAACTAGAAGTGGTATGTGGTTTCTCAGTGACCACACACAGCTGGAGCAAGGTGCCAGATGAAAAGCGCAAAGCTGCTTATCTTACTATGGAGGCAATGGCGCTAGAGATGAGTATTCCTTTGGACCTTTGTGAGAACTACTGGGGGACAGATTGTCTGATTAAGCGCAAATGGCAGAATGCTTATAATTAACGTAACAGGTAAGTAAATATGATGTCTTAATTACATGCTTATTGATAAACATATGTTAGACTTTCTGCTCAAAGCAATGACTAACAGTAAAAGAGTCACTTGCTTATATTTCAGAACTATAAGGTTACAGGCAGCCACAGTTTAAAATAGGTTGCATTAGATATAAGAACTATTTAACCAATAAAAATCTGTGTCAAGATTGACTCAAAAAACTAAGTAAAAAGTTCCCACCATCGTTTTTTTTTCTTCTTTTGTTCTTCTTTTCATCTCTCCTAATACCAGTTAAAGTTTTTTTTTGGGGTGCAAGTCATTACTTTCCTTCATTCTACTCTAACATTGTTTGTATAGGTACTATTGTCTAATGAAGTACATGCTAACCTCTCTATACTACAGGCAATTAGTGTTGGCGCTAATGGGCATTCTATATAGTGCTTTTTGTCAGTCAATAGGTAATTTGTTTATTTCTTACAACGTCTTCTTACACCTCCTATAGTACACTCAACTATCACTATCACTTTTGCGCCTTATTCCAAACAAAACACTATACAGCTTCAGCTGTCGTATCCATAGCTATAATGGATACTCTCACTACTCCGATTATGTCTAAATAGGGAAGATGGACTTTAAACATGGACTTATATAATATGGGATTAAGCAATCTTAACTCAGTTCCTTAATACAATGAACAATGCTGAGCTTCTATGATCTGCTACGGAGAAGTCTCTCCATTATAGAAGGTAATTACAAATCACTTAATACAAAGCACAGTCCATAATCACAGTCCTGTCCATCTAGACCCACAGACATTTTAGTATAAAAGAGTAATGTTTTTATTTGAATAAAGATCATCCTACATTGAATCTCACGTATATTGCTTGTCTCTTTTTTCTCATCAGATAAAACATTACATCAGCACTCAAAATCAGTTTTACCAAGGTAATTGAGTTGCTTACTTCTTATTGCTGTGCTTATAATTGAAAGTTTAACACTCTCTTTTTTTAGTATACTAGTATAAAGCTTTGCACAGTAAACGGCATTGTCACTGCTTTATTGCTATTATACAGATAGTTTGGAATCTGTTCTCACTTTCATTACGGCTATAAGGTAAAGGATCCTTTTCATATAGTTTATAGTTACTCATCTTTTTGTATTTTATAAGGTCCTTGTGTTGCAGCTATCTATGAGGCTTACTTTGAAATTTTTTTTGGCTGACAACGTTAACTCTATTTATTAATCATTGTTCTCATTGTAAGGTTATTATCCTTGTTAAAATGTGTTTGCACATATTTTTCTTTTCTAGTCATGGTAAGTAAATGTAAACAAAAATATAGGACTAGTTTTTTTAGTATAATTACATGGGTTCTTTTATCCAATAAAACGTACTTTACCATCACTACTTTATTACTACTTTACTACTACTATGAATTATAGTAATCACTACTTTTTAACTACTTGATCGCTGTCTCAAAATTTAGTGGTTACTACTTTTTAACTACTTGATCGCTGTCTCAAAATTTAGTGGTTACTACTTTTTAACTACTTGATCGCTGTCTGAAATTGTAGTGGTTACTACTTTTCTACTACTTTATTATTGTAGTTGAATTTTAGTAGTTACTACTTTTTTACTACTTTATAAGTAACAGGGCATCTTTAGTATTTACTAAAAGTAGTAAATGTTACTACTTTTAGTTGACCCTGTGGTCATAGTAGAAGAGGTTCAGGATCAAAAGCTGAAGTAGACGTGCACTGATCAATTTCATGAAGGATAAACAACAGCTGACGCCATATATTCACCAACTTTTTATCAAACTGGTGGAGAGACAGTGGAAACTCATTCAACACATAGTCAAGAATATGCACATCATCCAGGACAGGAGACAGTAGCAAATTTGATAGTGAACAAATGTGAGAAGAGAGGATAAAACATCTATCCATAAAATGTATGCAGTTAGCCCTTTTACTACTACATAAACAGGATACAGATGGAGTCGGCAGGAGCCAGGCAATATACCACTTGATCAGATAATAGCGTTCCTTAGTAGTGCATGAAAGTAACAAGGTAGGATCCTATCCAGGATATGGCAGAGCCCTCCTCACTGTAACAAACTCAGCGCGCTGTTGATCATAGATCTGCTGGAGCCTATCTAAGATCACACATTTGAGAGGGTCAGGTGATGGATTAGGACTATGCTAGAGTCGTCTGCTTGCATGCCAAAGAGGATTGGTGACAAGTTTCAAAGAGGCGTAGGGATTTTGGAAACCCTCTATCTATGGTATCATCACTTTCAGCAGGGTGGTGTATAGGAGAGAATAAGCACATTTTACAAATTTTGCTTGCAAAATCTGAAAACGTGCATACATCATAGGTAGGCTAGCAAGTGAAGCAACCTAGACCATACCAACTAGGCTAGCAGGGTTCTGCCAAAGACACATCCTCAGACAATGTCTTTGGGTATCATCCAGTGATTTCACTATATCTGCAGTCAAGTGGCAAATTGCCATGCCATACTCTATAATTGGACAAGCAAATATTTTATAGGCATGAAGAGCTGCAGTAAGACTGAATCCATACATATAAACGCCTGAATCTCTCAACAACTGCATTGCTGTGATTGCTTTGGTATTTGATTGCCACAGTAATAGGTCATGATCCATACTGCCAGAAGAAAAAGGTATACTGAGGTAACAGAAACTTTTGCAGATAGGAAGAGCCTCATCATACAGCAAGAACTCATCCTCCTGTGACGCATTAAGCACTTCACATTTGCTAGGACTCCATTGATAACCAAAAAGAACAGAATAGACCTCTGCAGCCTTCAACATTTTATGTATGTCAATGGGGCGACTCACAAGAGTAGAGATCATCAAAAATCTGTGATCCATTTATCCGATCTGATCCATATCCATTAAAACCAGATACGGATCATTATATTCTCATCTGGATAGGATCTGGATCAAAAAAGTGCAATCTGATCCAATCCATTTAATCCGTTTATAAAAACATAGTGCTTTTTACAGGTGGCCTCATTATTTTAGTCAGGTTGTTTAACTATTAAACTAACTTTGTACATGTTGAAAGATATATAGTATGCTTGTTTTGTTAAGTATGAACGTTTATTTGAAAGAGAAGTGCATAAAGTGTTGTTCATTCCTTATCATTGAATGCAAGATTACGAAAACATAGCTCATTAGATGTCCAAATTAGCGAAAAGCTGATGCCAGTAAAAAGGATTGCAGATTGCAATGAGCAAAAGAAAGGCAGTAATGTTAAAAAAAGAATAAGTATAGTTCTCCAGTACTTTGGCTTAAAGTGTTAAGATGTAGTTCAAGATAATGTTCTTTCTCAAATGGCGTTGACTTTGGGTAATGCCCGTAAAAAGTTTGAATCTGTGAGATGGTTTTGAATGAAGGGAACAGTATGGCTATTATAAGATCTGAAATGCTGATGTTGGTGCGTAATGGGCAGAATGAAAAAGTGAGACGCGTGTGTCATTATAAAACGTTGAATATGATCTTTTTTTTCTTATTGAATACAGCCTTAATGCACTGCAACCAAATAAACACATCTGTCTTTTCACTGAAACTTTTTTTAAGAAGATTAAAGTCCTTGTTCAACAGGATTGACCATCATGCCGCAGTAAGAATGTTAAAGTGGAGTTTGATTCTGTTTATAAAGTACTTTGCAGGCTTATTAATGAAGTAACTGTCACAGTAAAGAAGTGCGGATGACTAATAAAATAACTGTCACAACAAAAAAGACTTAGATTAAAAATCAAAACTATAGCAGAGCTCATATTACATCATTGCTTCTGCAGCCAGATTTGTCATTATTCTATTATAATCCTTTAACTATCATAATGACTGCGGCAAGAAGGTATATAAACATGATTGATCAAAGTTCAAAAATGCTTTATTGAATCTCTATTCTCTTTTTACAACCTACCATCTTTTTCTTACCGATCACTATGCCATTTTCTATTGGAGAATCATCAAGTGCTGCAGGAAAACGATCATCTCAACATGCTCATGTAAGATAAAATCGCTGATATCCATATCTAATATTGCATTAGGATCTGTCATCCTTTACCATGTCTGACACTGAGAATATAGACACCTTTCCTAGCCTGGAAAGAGAAGAGTTGCTAATGTCAATTGAAGCCGAAGGGAGCGTTGATACAGAATCACAAGATCAAACTTTGTCATCTGCTTAGTTGACGAAAAAGCAAAAATCAAACGCTAGCTGGGTGTTTGTCAATGGATGGGCAACTCATCAGCATATCAATGGAGTTAGATGGATTCTATGCAACTTTGTAAGCGCCAGAGGAACTAAATGTGGACGAAAATATATCAATGGCAGTGGATCTACTGGTAACATTCTTAAGCATCTTGAATTGAAGCACAATATTACCAAAGATTCCCCCGCTGCCAACTCTGGTTCTCTGGTGCTTGGAATGGGCCCACTTGATGCCTTTCTTGGAAGTGGAAACAGGACAATACCAGATCGAGTATTTACTAAAGAAAAGTTCCATCAACTTTTACTGGCTGATATTATATCTACTGCGTTTCCATATACCTCAGTTGAATGGAAAACGTTGCAAGACCTACTCCACTTTGCTCACCTTGCACCAGATATGATCAGCTTAAAGCTACCAAGTGCATCAACCATTAGGCGTGACCTGGAGTGATCATATGAACAATATAAAAAAGAAGTTACTGATTTGCTTCAAAAGCAACTTTACCTATCGTACACTATGGATGGATGGACAAGTGATTTGCATGATGTGTTCCTTAGAATCACTGCACACTGGATCGATCAAAAGTGGCGACCTCATTCCATTATTATCAGGTTTGAACCACTTGATGGCCCTCATTCTGCAGTTAATATGGCTAAAACGATGATGACTATGTTGCAAAAATTCAAACTTGCATCAAAACCATTCTCCTTGACAACGGATAATGCTTTCAACATGAAGGCACTTGCAAATGAACTGGAACAGATGGTCAGCTGCAATGTGTTCAAGGCGAAAGAAAATCATGTCATATGCATCAGACATATAATCAATCTGGCTGTACAGGCTATTCTTTGCAATGGTCTTGGAATAACAGCCCTGGAGAACATTGAAGGAAATGCCAAAGTTGATGATGAGGAAGGGGAAAAGAATGCAGTTGATGATGTTGGTAAGAGCGCATCCAAAAAGTAGGCGTCAATTGATGTTGATCATTTTTAGGCAGTATTGTTAATCATCTTCGTCATAGAATCATCAAAATCTATTCCTCTCCTCAGCGCCAAGCAGAATATAAGTGATATTGTAGCGCCAACAACTTGCAAGAAAAAGAGTTAATCCTGGACGTAAAGACAAGATGGAATTCTACCTTGCAAATGCTGTGACAAGCATATAAACAGCAAGATGCTTACAACATTACATGCCGCGCCAACAAGGAGCTGTCTAAATTTGCACTGTCTTCTGAAGAGTGGTCAAGCGTCTATAAGCTACAGATATTGCTTTCAGGTTTTGACCAGTTCACTGCCTTGCTCTCTGCTTCAAAATATCCATTGATTAACACCACTGTCCTTGTATACAACTGGCTTTTTGATCATATTGATAACTATCAAAAGGAGAAGGTTAAGGTAAACAAAAAAAAGAAAGACAAGGGAACCTTATACTTACCGTTTATCATTCATTCTAGTCCTTTCCAGCCATTGCAATTGCTGCTGACAGTGGTTATAACAAGCTGAAGAAATACTACAGTCAAACAATGGCTGCACTATATTCAGTTACTACTGCCTTAGATCTGCACGTGAAATACAAATGGTGGTCTGAAATCCAATGGCCATCCAATTGGATCAAAGAAGTGAAAGATGCCATTGAACAAACGTGGATGCAAGAATTCAAGCCAATGGCGGACAGAGCAGCAGCACGCCAACAGACTCCAGCACTGCAACTGTTCAGACCAAGAGCACCAAGGGATCAGTTGAATGATTACATTGCTGAACCAATTGCAGAAAAGGACACTGACGCTCTGCAGTACTGGAAAAGCCGCACTGTACAATGGAAAGAGTTGTCACAAATGGCGTCTCAATACCTTGCTGTTCCAGCTTCATCAGTTCCCTCTGAGCGATGCTTTTCTTGTGTGAAGTTTTTCATTCCTTCTGAGCGCAATCGTTTGTTGCCAGAGTCTTTGAAACAATCCGTGTTATTAGATTCGTGGATGAAAGAACTGCAGTAGCTTTTTTTTAGACAGCAAATAAAAAATGTATTTTTTCACAGTCTCAAACAGATTACATGTGCTTGCTTTTTAGTGCTTTTGCCTTTTCTCTGACTTTATAGCTTTTCTACTTATACAGTGCTTTAACCTGTCAGAACTTTTTTAATATTGGCATAACAACACTTCAGCTTTCCGCAATTTTTACATGCCCTAACTCACCCATTGCATTCTGCTTATATGGACATTGCTGCTTCAACCTCCCAGGAAAAAACTTGAATCTGGCAGCCATTTGCTTTATAAATAAAACTTACAGATTTCATTACAACTGAGATTACCTTATCTATGTTTTATATCAGTTTCCATTTCTTTTGTTTAATATTTGCCCGCAGCTTAATTGCGATTCTGAACACAATCTAACTTTGACATTTCTCCTATACTATAACCATTTGTGAATTTATTGCAATGAGCCCTTTCTTTTACCTGCTGCTTAACATAACAGTTTAAACACACTCTCGTACAATAAGTAATAGGGTTTGGCCTTTAGCTTCACTTTTGATCTTATATTTATCCAGACTGCGTCTATACTTGCCTTATTATTGGTTGATCCATTTAATTTGTAAATCTGATCCGTGATCTGTTTTTTGAAAGACGGATCATCTGTATCTGATCTGATTTAAAATGGATTGGATACAGATGAGGGTATGATCTGATCCATATCTGGTTTTGATGATCCCTACTCCTGTGATGCATTAAGCACTTCACATTTGCTAGGACTCCATCAATAACTGAAAAGAACAGAATGGACCTCTGCAGCCTTCAACATTCTATGTACATCAACAGGGTAACCCACAAGAGCCACATCATTAGCATACATAAAACAGTTGAGAGGCACGTAAGAGTAATCCAGAATGGGAGACCATCTTCTCACACCAGGAACGCCGGGGACAAAATAAGGATTATGTGGCTGCTGCATCTCATTAAACAATGAGATGGGATTACCACTCCTTATGAGAGAAGTAAAAGGAAAGTCGCGTCTGATAGTCCAATTGAGAGAACGGGTAGAAGGATCAACTGGCATGCACACCAAGTGTGGATGCAACAATATCAAGTGAAGTAGATGGGGTAATGTATTGATAAAGATTGAATACAAGAAAGGAGAAAGAATAGATCCTTGCAACACACCTCGCTTAGGCGTAATAGCCCTAGACGAGTAGTTGGCCAAAATGACCCTTACCAGTATATCCTTGAACATATTGCTGAGCAAATGAAGTAAATGCAGTGCAATGTAATGTCTCAATGTCTCCCAGATGATCACCCTGTTGACACTATCATAGGCCGCCTTGATATCCAAGAATGCAACTACTGGTAGTTTATCAACGTGAGAAAACACTATGACCACAGGGTCAACTAAAAGTAGTAACATTTACTACTTTTAGTAAATACTAAAGATGCCCTGTTAGTTATAAAGTAGTAAAAAAGTAGTAACTACTAAAATTCAACTACAATGATAAAGTAGTAGAAAAGTAGTAACCACTACAATTTCAGACAGCGATCAAGTAGTTAAAAAGTAGTAACCACTAAATTTTGAGACAGCGATCAAGTAGTTAAAAAGTAGTAACTACTAAATTTTCAGACAGCGATCAAGTAGTTAAAAAGTAGTGATTACTATAATTCATAGTAGTAGTAAAGTAGTAATAAAGTAGTGATGGTAAAGTACGTTTTATTGGATAAAAGAACCCATGTAATTACACTAAAAAAACTAGTCCTATATTTTTGTTTACATTTACTTACCATGACCAGAAAAGAAAAATATGTGCAAACGCATTTTAACAAGGATAATAACCTTACAATGAGAACAATGATTAATAAATATAGTTAACGTTGTTAGCCAAAAAAAATTTCAAAGTAAGCCTCATAGATAGCTGCAACACAAGGATCTTATGAAATACAAAAAGATGAGTAACTATAAACTATATGAAAAGGATCCTTTACCTTATAGCCGTAATGAAAGTGAGAACAGATTCCAAGTCATCTGTACAATAGCGATAAAGCAGTGACAATGCCGTTTACTGTGCAAAGCTTTATACTAGTATACTAAAAAAAGAGAGTGTTAAACTTTCAATTATAAGCACAGCAATAAGAAGTAAGCAACTCAATTACCTCGGTGAAACTGATTTTGAGTGCTGAAGCTGTACAGTGTTTTGTTTGGAATGAGGCGCAAAAGTGATAGTGATAGTTGAGTGTACTATAGGAGGTGTAAGAAGACGTTGTAAGAAATAAACAAATTACCTATTGACTGACAAAAAGCACTACATAGAATGCCCATTAGCGCCAACACTAATTGCCTGTAGTATAGAGAGGTTAGCATGTACTTCGTTAGACAATAGTACCTATACAAACAATGTTAGAGTAGAATGAAGGAAAGTAATGACTTGCACCCCAAAAAAAAACTTTAACCGGTATTAGGAGAGACGAAAAGAAGAACAAAAGAAGAAAAAAAAACGATGGTGGGAACTTTTTACTTGGTTTTTTGAGTCGATCTTGACACAGATTTTTATTGGTTAAATAGTTCTTATATCTGACGCAACCTATTTTAAACTGTGGCCGCCTGTAACCTTATAGTTCTGAAATATAAGCAAGTGACTCTTTTACTGTTGGTCATTGCTTTGAGCAGAAAGTCTAACATATGTTTATCAATAAGCATGCAATCAAGACATCACATTTACTTACCTGTTACGTTGATTATAAGCATTCTGCCATTTGCGCTTAATCAGACAATCTGCCCCCCAGTAGTTCTCGCAAAGGTCCAAAGGGACACCCATCTCTAGCGCCATTGCCTCCATAGTAATATAAGCGGCTTTGCGCTTTTCACCTGGCACCTTGCTCCAGCTGTGTGTGGTCGCTGAGAAACCACATGCCACTTCTAGTTGCTGTAACACCGTTTGCGCCTTCTGTCCCAGATGCAGGTACTAGGATTGCAAGAATGACACTGGCGACTGAGGGTGCTCATGGCAGATAAGAAAGTGTAAGCTTCGAAGGATGGAGCTTTTTCCCTGCTGTCTTTTGTGATCCCTCGCTTCTAACCAGTGCAGAGTGGACGTATCCAAGTCAACAGGCAAGTGAGACTGTAACAGAATAGGTTGATTCCAAATATCTTTGGGAACCCAGCGGGAAGGGGGAATTTCACCATGAACAATTGCCATAGGAGCATTGTTTGGAACACTTATATCACCCAAGATGCTGAACTGTTGGCTGCCAAACTGCTGACTACTGAATATAGACAAAGACTCCACCTGCTGTTCCAACATAACCTTGCGCACTGATGCCTCAACCAAACCAGGAAGCTTCTCATCTATGACCTCACTCAAGATTCTATGCAATTCTGCGTTTGCATTTTCTCGCCTTTGGTTGTTGTTGGTAGTTGATGACATTTTCAATAAAAAAATAAAGTGATGTTAAAAGAGATAATAAATACGTACCTTTCAAATCTTACTAGTATTTATATTAGTCGCTAAAAAAAAGCGCGTCTTCATATGACGTGATGTTGATAATCTGTTCCATGAGTCATAATGAACATCTTTCTGATTTATAATAGAATGGTCGTGTAGAATCACCATAGTCTTCTTGCAGACTATATATAATAGGTGTAATTGGTGTGTACAGGGACAGATCAACTGTTACTCAAGGAAAATATTGCATAATGATTGGACAGTTGCCATAAATAGCAGCGCTGAGGTTACTGTTCACTTAGCCAGAACAAAAAATTCAAGTGGTGTTGATATTGTGAATTTTTGTCAATAAAAAGTTTTTAAAAAAGAAAACTACAACGACTTTGTAAGAATATGCATGTTACCATTAACACGTTCACTTGTCTTACCTTTATTATTCAGGAATATATGCGATTTCAATCATTCCATGTAGAAATCAATCTATCATGCTCAACGTGAATCATACTTACCAGCACCAATCATGAACTCACCTTTACAATCGCTCTTTTAATATGCATTACACGTGAGCTTCCATGTCGCGTATGAATTCTGACAACAAGGGGAGCCAATCACACTGCGTATACAAGTGTGTCAATTGATGTACAATTGTACTGTCAGTGAAGCTCTTCAAATTACATACGCGCTATATCTGCATGAACCAATACCTGCAAACCTTCGTATGATTACTCACAATAATGACGACCAAGATATTACGATACCATGACAAGATTGGTTGACAGAGAAACCAGTCAACAAGCTATTGACAGAGTGAATAAGATATATAAAGTGAAAAAAAAGGACATCCATATTCAATCTTTTTCTATCAACTCACTATGACCCTTCCAACTATTATTACCTGCCATATCTGCCATGTTACCTTTACTGGACTCAACCGTTATAACCGCCATAGAAGAACTTGCTTTATACAGCATGAAAAGTGAGACATTCGTTTGTTGGAGCTTAACGAAGAGGCTACAGTATAACGATTGTTAAAATAGTGATCAGAATAGTCATTAATATATTATGGTTAGGAAACTGAGGAATATACCGAAGATGTTGAAGTCCCTGCTGTTGAGAACGATCGAGAGATCGATATCCTGGACTTGATCGACTTGCCAGACAGCATTAATGAAGAACCAGAAGAATATGACCTACTTGATACACTTTTTGACTTTCCATCAGACGGTGATGAAGTAGTTGGAGAAGCTATAGAAAGCCAGAACCGTAAGCAATGAAAGCATGTTCTGCACTTACTGATATGCAAAATAGTTGACTCTGATCCTATGGATCTTTGTTCTGATGAAACGAACGACAGTGCCCATACATTTGAGTACAAGAAACATACTTCTTGGACGTACATGGAATGCATGAGCGTCAAACTTTACATGGCCGCAGTCAGCTCCAACATCTCTCATAAGGCTTACGACAACATGGTGAAGATCTTCAATGAATTCCTTGAAATCGTGCAAAACGGTTAGTGTCATTTCATTGTGCATTTCACGTTTCTTACCAACATGTAGATCGGAATCAGCGACACTGCCCTCTGCTCAGTTACCACTTGTCTGACAAGCTGGTAAAAGAGGAATATGATGTACAGCCGGAAGTATATGACGTATGTCGTAACGGTTGTATCTTGTACATGAAAGACGAACCTAAGACTGTCTGCAACGAATGCAAAGAAAGCTGATACAAGGAATTTAACAAGCGCCAGGCAAATGGCGAACCCATTTTGCAGCCAGCGCAGACAATGAAGATCCTTCCAATTGCTGGACAGCTGACTCGCATGCTTGGTAATGAGGAGACGCGCAAGCTCCTGTCCTACCGCCATAATTTCCAGAATGAGGAAGGGATGTACAGGGACATCTTTGACAGGACAGTATACCAATTGCTATGCCACGATAAGGACCTGTTCAGAGGAATGCATGACATTGCCCTGATGTTGTACGTCGATGGCTTCCAACTGTTTAACACGAGCAAAACTTCTTTGACAATGTTGTATCTTGTTGTTCTCAACTTTGATTCCTCTATTCGGTAAGTATCAGATTTGAATTAAGTAATTACGTTAACTTTAAGATCCTTACCATGCACAGATATGAGAATCACAATATGCTCCAAATTGGTATCACTCCTGGTCCAAGAAACCCAAGGGACCTGTGGACGTTCCTTGAGCCTACACTTTGTGAGCTGCGTCAATTGGAAAATGATGGTATGGTTGTCAAGTTGCTGGATGGTACGCGATTCAGGGTAAGAGTACACCTGCTACTAGCCACTGGTGACATTCCTGCTGCCGCCAGTCTCTGCAATCATGCCACCTTTTCACATACGTATGGCTGTTGACAATGTTTGATTGAGGGAAAAAAGACGACTGGCATGTACTTCATTCCGAACCAACAGCAAACTTTTACCATACAATCAGTGGAGCAGTACAAACAAGGTGACGAGGTACATTGCGTTTACTTCACAGATCAGGCATAAGATGCTGACAAGCTGTCATATCACCTTTGCAATATCAACAGGATAGAGGTATCAGGGCGCCAGTTCCATTTGCACACCTACGATCATTTATAGGATCTTTGTTCTTTAGGCTCAATGAGATGCATCTGCTTGGGCATGGATTGGCAAGACTTCTGTGGAACTTGTTGCTCAATGATAAACAAAAGTTTGGTAATAACACAATCACAGAACAATATCCTTTCAAGCTAAAGACAGATATCACTTTGCGTATGATTGGAGATGCAGTACAGAGCTCTCACCAGTATATGCCTACTGCATTTCAGGGTAAATGGAACAATACAGCAACTGATTCAAGCTATTACCAGGCAGTTGACTGGCTAGACTTCCTTTTGTACGTTGTTCCCACCATCATAATCGACAGCCTAGAGCAAGATGAGATCCGTTTTGCAGTTCTGAAATTGATCCTTGCTTGTCAAATAAGTTTGCAGTAGGAAATCAGTGCAGCAGATCTGAGCACTGTTGAACGGTATGTTATTATATAGAAATATATACTGTATCTAATACCTTCTTTTCGTCGTTTAGAAACATTCGTGAATGGCAGTCTTTCCTGTTGGCGCACTACAACAATGGCAAAGGAACACTTAGACCACCGGTATTTACCATCACGCAACATTACCTTTCGCACATTGCCAGTACATTGCGCAATCTTGGCCCTCTACATTCCTTTTCCGCACGCTGTATGGAACGTACCAACGGTCTGTACAAAAAGATGATCCGATCAATGGCCGCCCCAGGACAAAACGCAAGCAATCTTATTGAGAAGCTGGCAGCTTTCTGTTTCGTAGAACGTGTGCATCCACAATTGCAACAGTCAGTACCATATGATGAGTTATCCTATCTGTCCCCAACATCAGAATCCACTGAACCACAGATATGGAGACCTTACCATAAAGAAATCGACCTGCATTCATTTCTCGGAATAGAGGGCATCACAGGAGATATGCTGCGAAACGCATTAGCCAGTTTCTGGATGAGTCACCGCAAGTTTGAAGCAAGTATGCCAGTAGACGATGTTATTCCGCAACTACATCCACACTTCCTGTTGGCCGGTCGTGTATGGAAAGATAGCTGCGTTTATGCCAGTAAACTCCATGACCGCCAACATGGATCGAACAGATGTAACTCGCTTGCTATATATGAGTTCACCAAGATGAGGTAAGATGCCTAGTCGTTTTATCATACAATGCCTTACACGTTTTCAATCTTCATTTAGTCAGTCTGGATGAGAACATCGTGAAGTGTTTGTTGGTGAAACACAATTTTTTATTTACCATCAACACGACACTGACAAGCGGATTCTGGCTGTTGTGCGTTTCTACCGAAATTTTCAGCAGGAACGTGATCAGTTTCCGGTCCTCATTAAGAACCTGTCTGATTCTGGGATGCTGAAGGTTGTTGACGTTGGGGGGTTAAACGAAGCTGCTGGATTGATTCCAAAGGTGAATTCCACTACACAGTTTCATATTGTTTGGCCGTATGGAAAAACCAACAGAAGGTTCAAGTTCGGCAACCCCAGCTCCCTTGGGTAGTCATGACCTTTTTTTTTTCCCCACTGCCAACTTCTTTCTGGTATTGCTTACGTAGTCTTTTCTTTCCTCTTTTTTCTTTTCTTCCTTTTTCTCTATTCCCTTGTTGTTATTTTTTGTTTGACTTATAAATTATTTTAGTAAACTTTGCCTCATCCTTGTCATACTTCTACCTTATAAAGTTGTCCCAATTAACTATGTAATGCCCCAATCACATCCCATCACACCAAGCGTCATAGTATCAAAGGACCATATAGTTATAGTGATCTCATCCCATCCGTTTTAATAAATTCAGTCCTGTTAAGAACGTATTTGCTATTGACCATAATCACCTTCAGAACACTGTCTAACTTACAAATATATTATACTGAAACCTTTTGGATTCATAGTAAATCCCACTTAACAAGTAGACATTCACAAATACTAGAAGTGTAGACACATTAGCATCACTAGAAGTAACTTTTACTTGAAGCAATCAGTTTCTAAAGCAGAATATCAGATATTACTAAAAAAAATACAATAGCTACCATTAGTGAACTTTTGCCATGCTAATGAATTAATCACTACTTTTAGAGCATATTAGCTACTTTAGCACGTTCACTACTTTTAGAGTAGATTTACTACTTTCAGTGTAGCTTTCACTACTTTTAGAGTAGACTCACTACTTTTAGTATGCACTTTACTACTTTTAGTGAGAAATTCACTACTTTTAGTGATTTTACTACTTTTAGTACAGATTTACTACTTTTAGTGCGTTTTCACTACTTTTAGTGAGGTCTGTGACCATAGTGAAAAGCGCGCATTGTCTCATGCAAGCACAAGGCCTGATCCAGTATACCACAGTGGGACTGAAATCCACCCTGGGAGAGATCTAGCTCCGGCATGGTCGTCAACAGGGAAGGACAAATACACCATTCCAACAGTTTATGGAAAACTGAGGTCAGGCTGATCAGACGATAACTTGCCGGATCGTCTATCTTTCCCTTGTTTTTGTAAATGGGGACTACTTGGGCTGTACGCCACAGCACCAGCGTCCAAGACCAATGCCAACACAAGTTGAACAAGCCAAGGAGCACTGGGCCAAGGTTGTTAGCGATCGGTTTAAGCATTTCTGCACAAATATGGTCAGCACCAGGTGCCTTCCGATTCGGCAGTTGCTTTACTGCGTCAAGTACAGTTTCTAGTGTCCAAGGACTATCCACTTCATACATATCCAGGTACCACCCTGGCTTCTGACAAAGTGACACAGAGCCTCCGAACACTCATTCCAAATGATCCACCATTTGATTGGCAGCATGCTGTGGGCTGTGACGTGACGTTAGGGTGACGGTGGGCCTTCGGTTCAGGCGCATACGTTTGATTGCACTTGCCATCTTCTCTGGACCCCCCTTATGTATCTTGTCGCAGTATGCCTTCCATGTCTTAGCATGAGAGTGATGTACTGCCCTTTTGAATTCAACGCACGCATCCTCATACGCATGTTTCACCATCACTTGCTCCAGGTCATCATCGTATGTCCATTTCCAATGATGGTACAGACGGCGTCACTCGTCAACTAGCTGTTGAAGCTCGTCATTCCAGAACCACTTCCAAGCCTGCTGGCGAGGTCGCGATATGCCAACACTCCTATCCAATGCTGAGTAAATCGACTCATTGAGCCTTTTCACCAGGTTTTCCATTTGTGTGGCATCTGGGGAACAACGACTGTTAAAAGTATGTTGTATATCCGCAAGTAAGGGTGACGCCTGCTCCTCAAAAAGATTCACATAACGTTCCTTGACTTTTGGGTCGCTTAGCCTTTGTAATTGCCATTGTCTGCGGGCAGCATCAGTAGGGGGCAGTGTGGGAAGATCAGTTGCAGGCAAAAACAAGAATTCGCACAAGTAATGATCAGACCTCAAGAGGTCTATCTCATTGCGAATCACAAGTTTAGGCAAGAGGAATTGTGGTTCATTCGAAATGAAGTAGTCAATGATGCTTCATCCATGGTCGCCATCAAACATGTTGACGCCATAAGCCAATTCCGCATTCCAAAGCGTTAAACCATGGTCGTCTAACCATGCTTCAAAATGATCCTGCCTATGAGGAGTTACACGCATGTCGCCTGTATGTCTACCCAGTCGAGTGTTGAAGTCTCCAAGGATCAAGGTATGTTCATCCAAGGGAAGCGTTGAGTACCATTGTCATGCTGTTTCAAGATCAAGTTTTGGAGGTAAGTAAAGTCTATGGAGGGTGTATTTTCCTATTCCAATGGAGAGAGTGTCAGGATTAATAATAGGGAATTCTTTGTAAGGATAAGGAAAATTAGGTCAAATAAAGAAGGACAAACCACCACAACAATTCACCCCACTCATCACCTGTCCGTAATTGTGTATCTGCTTCCAAGGACAAGATGGAATCTTGCCCTTAGAAAGGAATGTTTCAGTAATAAGTAGAATGTCTACAGAATTTTGTGAGCACAATTCAAATAACTCAACTGGCTGGCGGCCTAAACCGCGAGCATTGAACAATCTAATTGTGAGTTGCTTCATAGGTCTTCATCCGCATTATCAATTATAATCTCTTCAGAGCTATCTATGTCAAGGTCAACATCTGAAGGATTGATGTCTGTGGCAGGGTCTTGAAAGTCAGCAACTGTTAAAGGTTGAGATGGTGTTTTGTTGGAGGTGGAGCTGGCATGGCGTTGTTGGATATATTGTTCCATCAGTTCTTGTAGGAGGCGGAAGTTAGTTTTAGTAGTCATTACAAAGGCTCGCATAACGCTAAGACCTAAGTGTGAGGGGAGACAGAGACATGTATGAAGCATACAATCTTCATAAATCTTGTAGGCCAGTTTGGTGCGTTCGGTTATAGTACTGGAAGCCAATTTGGGATCACCCAAAATATCAGCATTTGTAGGGTCAAATGCGGGCTTCACTGGTACCTTATTTTGAGTTAACAAGCCAATAAGCTCATTTTTATAGTCTGTATACACCAAGAGAGCAATAGTACCATGGGCAGGGAACTGGATATCGATAATACGAGATTGTTAAATCTTAAGTACACCGAGAAACTGGCGCACTTGAGAGTAATGAAGATGATGGCAACAAGACAGATATACAAAAGTGTATATAGAGGGACCAGAAGGAGCAGTAAGGGTTCGCTGAATTGTTTCTAATGTCACTTTGGTTTTTTTAGGCTTTTGAGGACTTAGATTCTTCGCAACAGTTTTTGCATAGCTGAGTTTCACACTTGAAGCATGGATAGAATCAGCGGAGCTTGATCCATTACCACTTTTTTGGGTGGCAGTGATAGGGGCAGGTGGAATAGTTGTGTTTTGATTTTCTTTTTTCGTTTTTGTAATGGTTTCTTTTTGTGTTATATTTTCTAATGGTTGACGCGCTAGAAGGAGGGCCATAAACTCCTTTCATTCCTCATCCCATTTCGCTTTTTCAGCTGCATGTTGTTGTAGCTGTTTTCACAATTCAGCAATCTCCTGATTGAGATTTGCAATTAATGTAACCAAGTGTTCAGTCATCTCAGTTGTTGGTGGCAAGTTATAAATGCCAGAGTCAATGTTAACACCCTCTGTGTTAGAGTTATTTGTGTTTGGTGCCAATGGGTTAGGAGAAAGTATATAATTTGATTGGGTTCATTTGTTGAGATTAGTATGTGTATCAGCTGAAATGAGTTTTGTTGAATTATTAAGAGTTCACTTCTGTTATAGTGGGGATTTTTTGATTGTTTTTGACGTTCCTGTGATGGATGCGTTGATTTCCTTGATGGATGGACGTTTCGATAGTGTTGTTTTGTTGGTGTTGATGGTTATTTTCAGCAATATGATATATACTTCTTTGTTTAACCATACAAAAGTGAAAGAAGGTCGACATGCCAGAGATGAAGTGTTTATTTATTATTAGGCTTAATGGGCATTGTCTATCATGAGCACATTTTTAGCCCACCCATTGATTGAAAGTACAAAGAACTGAAAAACTCTATCAAACACAAATAGAGAAAACACCAGAGGAACAAGGAGAGTACAAGAGAAAGCTTACAAGATCTGACTATAACTAACAATGATAGAACTCTTTTTCTGCAGAATTTTTCAAATAAACGCCTTACAAGCTGGCAAGTGAGAGAAACACAGGGAGGGAACCTGGTAGGCACAGTACTGGGAGCATAACAACGTAGAAGAGGAGACAATGTGGCATTAAAACTCTTGACTAGATGGAGGGCAGGATTGGAACCAGCGACTTGCTCAGTAGCAAGCATAGTTCTTGACCATTGAGCTTTGGGGACATGCCCCGTCGATATGCCGAAGATGAAGTGTTTGTTTATTATTGGGCTTAATGGGCATTGTCTATCATAAGCAAATCGCCCGCCCATTGATCTTTTGGCATAGGAATGTAAAAAACCTCAAACACAAGGTAAAAAATAAAAAAACATAAAGGAGGGTAAGTGGGGCACAGACCAAGTGACATAAAGATCGGCATGATACTTTGGCCAAATGCGGCAAATGGGAAACAGTAAGTAAAAGGGGAGCGAGAGGTAAGGGAAAAGCATAGAGATAGCATAGGTACATAGTAGAAGACATAAATAAAAATAAAAAAAACCCACACGGGGATAAAAAACATAAAAATAAAAACTGCACAATGGAGAGACATCAAGCCTTTGGATATAAGAACCAACTGAATCAGTGAGCATCGTCATTAGCCCAGCAGAAGACCTGCAAAACATTTTAACAAGATACTTACGCATTCATGACAGGCACACAACTACAGAACAGGGTCAGTAGAGCTACAAGCCGTGGTGGGAGAAGAAGAGAAAGATAGAGGGGAAAGAGAATTTTTTGGTTTTTTCTTTTTTTGTTTTTTTAACAACTGACGCTGGTGTTCATCAAACGCATCTGCAAGGATGGATCCAGGAAGAGGTTCAGGATCAAAAGCCAAAGTAGATGTGCACTGATCGATTTCACGAAGGATAAACAACAGCTGACGCCATATATTCACCAACTTTTCATCAAACTGGCGGAGAGACAGTGGAAACTCATTCAACACATGGTCAAGAATATGCACATCATCCAGGACAGGAGACGGCAGCAAATCCGACAGCGAACGAATGTGAGAAGAGAGGATAGAACATCTATCCACAAAATGCGCGCGGTTAGCCCTTTTACTACCACATAAACAGGATACAGATGGAGTCAGCGGGAGCCAGGCAATACGCCACTTGATCAGACGATAGCGTTCCTTAGTAGTGCATGGAAGTAACAAGGTGGGATCCCATCCAGGATATGGCAGAGCCCTCCTCACTGTGACAAACTCAGCGCGCTGTTGATCATGGATCTGCTGGAGCCTATCCAAGATCGCACATTTGAGAGGGTCAGGTGGTGGATCAGGACTATGCTGGAGTCATCTGCTTGCACGCCAAAGAGGATTGGTGACAAGTTTCAACCAGGCGTAGGGGCTTTGGAAACCCTCTATCTGTGGTATCATCACTTTCAGCAGGGTGGTGCGTGGGAGAGAATAAGCACGTTTTACAAATTTTGCTTGCAAAATCTGAAAACGCGCATACATCATGGATAGGCCAGCAAGTGAAGCAACCTGGACCGTACCAACTGGGCTAGCAGGGTTCCGCCAAAGACACATCCTCAGACAACGTCTTTGGGTATCATCCAGTGATTTCACTATATCTGCAGTCAAGTGGCAAATCACCATGCCATACTCCATAATTGGACGAGCAAATATTTTGTAGGCACGAAGAGCTGCAGTAAGACCGAATCCATACATATGAACGCCCGAATCTCTCAACAACCGCATTGCTGTGATTGCTTTGGTATTCGATTGCCGCAGTAATAGATCACGATCCATACCGCCAGAAGAAAAAGGTATACCGAGGTAACGGAAACTTTTGCAGATAAGAAGAGCCTCACCATACAGCAAGAACTCATCCTCCTGTGACGCATTAAGCACTTCACATTTGCTAGGACTCTATCGATAACCGAAAAGAACAGAATGGACCTCTGCAGCCTTCAACATTCTATGTACGTCAACAGGGCGACCCATAAGAGCCACATCATCAGCGTACATAAAACAGTTGAGAGGCACGTAAGAGTAATCCGGAATGGGAGACCGTCCTCTCGCACCAGGAACGCCAGGGACAAAATAAGGATTATGTGGCTGCTGCATCTCATTAAGCAATGAGATGGGATCACCACTCCTTATGAGAGAAGTAAAAGGAAAGTCGCGTCTGGTGGTCCAATTGAGAGAATGGATAGAAGGATCAACTGGCACGCGCACCAAGTGTGGATGCAACAATACCGAGCGAAGTAGACGGGGTAATGTATCGATAAAGATCAAATACAAGAAAGGAGAAAGAATAGATCCTTGCAACACACCTCGCTTAGGCGTAATAGCCCTAGACGAGTAGTTGGCCAAAATGACCCTTACCAGTATATCCTCGAACATATTGCTGAGCAAACGAAGTAAATGCAGTGCAATGTAATGTCTCAATGTCTCCCAGATGATCACCCTGTTGGCACTATCATAGGCCGCCTTGATATCCAAGAACACAACTACTGGTGGTTCACCAATGTGAGAAAAAGCGCGCATCATCTCGTGCAAGCACAAAGCTTGATCTAGTGTACCACGGTGGGACCGAAATCCACCCTGGGAGAGATCTAGCTCCAGCATGGTCGTCAACAGGGAAGGACAAATACACCGTTCCAACAGTTTACGGAAAACTGAGGTCAGGCTGATCAGACAATAACTCGCCGGATCGTCTATCTTTCCCTTGTTTTTGTAAATGGGGACTACTTGGGCTGTACGCCACAGCATCGGCGTCCAAGACCAATGCCAACACAAGTTGAACAAGCCAAGGAGCACTGGGCCAAGGTTGTTAGCGATCGGTTTAAGCATTTCTGCACGGATATGGTCAGCACCAGATGCCTTCCAATTCAGTAGCTGCTTTACTGCGTCAAGTACAGTTTCTAGTGTCCAAGGACTGTCCACTTCGTACATATCCAGGTACCACCCTGGCTTCTGACAAAGTGACACAGAGCCTCTGAACACTCGTTCCAAATGATCCACCATTTGATTGGCAGCATGCTGTGGGCTGTGACGTGACGTTAGGGTGACGGTGGGCCTTCGGTTCAGGCGCATACGTTTGATTGCACTTGCCATCTCCTCCGGACCCCCCTTACATATCTTGTCGCAGTATGCCTTCCACGTCTTAGCATGAGAGCGACGTACTGCCCTTTTGAATTCAACGCACGCATCCTCATATGCATGTTTCACCATCACTTGCTCCAGGTCGTCATCGCATGTCCGTTTCCAATGACAGTACAGACGGCGTCACTCATCAACTAGCTATTGAAGCTCGTCATTCCAGAACCACTTCCAAGCCTGCTGGCGAGGTCGCAATATGCCAACACTCCTATCCAATGCTGAGTAAATTGACTCATTGAGCCTTTTTACCAGGTTTTCCATTTGTGCGGCATCTGGGGAACAACGACTGTTAAGAGTACATTGTATATCTGCAAGTAAGGGTAACGCCTGCTCCTCAAAAAGATTCGCATAACGTTCCTTGACTTTTGGGTCGCTTAGCCTTTGTAACTGCCATTGTCTGTGGGCAGCATCAGTAGGGGGCAGTGTGGGAAGATCAGTTGCAGGCAAAAATGAGAATTCGCATAAGTAATGATCAGATCTCAAGAGGTCTACCTCATCACGAATCACAAGTTTAGGCAAGAGGAATTGTGGTTCATTCGAAATGAAGTAGTCAATGATGCTTCATCCATGGTCGCCATCAAACATGTTGACGCCATAAGCCAATTCCGCATTCCAAAGCGTTAAACCATGGTCATCTAACCATGCTTCAAAATGATCCTGCCTATGAGGAGTTACACGCATGTCGCCTGTATGTCTACCCAGTCGAGTGTTGAAGTCTCCAAGGATCAAGGTATGTTCATCCAAGGGAAGCGTTGAGTACCATTGTCATGCTGTTTCAAGATCAAGTTTTGGAGGTAAGTAAAGTCTATGGAGGGTGTATTTTCCTATTCCAATGGAGAGAGTGTCAGGATTAATAATAGGGAATTCTTTGTGAGGATAAGGAAAATTAGGTCAAATAAAGAAGGACAAACCACCACGACAATTCACCCCACTCATCACCTGTCCATAATTGTGTATCTGCTTCCAAGGACAAGATGGAATCTTGCCCTTAGAAAGGAATGTTTCGGTAACAAGTAGAATGTCTACAGAATTTTGTGAGCACAATTTAAATAACTCAACTGGCTGGCGGCCTAAACTGCGAGCATTGAACAATCCAATTGTGAGTCGCTTCATAATTCTTCGTCCGTTTCATCGATAACAATCTCATCAGAGCTGTCTATATCAAGGTCGGCATTCTGGGGAGAGGTGTCATTGGTGGGCGGTTGGAAGTCAGCAATTGAAGGAGTGTTGAGGGCAGGCTTGTCAGTTTTAAGATCTGAACGGCGTTGAGCAAAATACTGTTCAAGTGAGGCAGTTGGAAGGCAGAGGGCAGTGTCAGTGGTACTTGTAAAAGCACGCATGATACTAAGACCAAGGTGCGAGGGAAGACGTAGACAGGTGTGTATCATCCTGTCATAATAGACTTTTTGAGCGATCTGTTTTCGTTCAGCAGCAGTACAGGAAGCCATTTTGGGATCACCCAAAATATCTGCATTTGTTGGATCAAATGCAGGCTTCACAGGCACCTTGTTTTCAGTCAAGAGACTGACTAGCTCAGACTTGAAGTCTGCGTGAACAAGTAAGGCGATAGTACCACAGGCTGGAAATTGGACATCAATAATTCTTGATTGGGGCACTTTAAGCACACCTAAAAAATTTCAGACTTTGGAATGACGAAGGTGGTGATGACAGGCTAGGTATACAAAGGTGTATTTAGAGGGACCAGTGGAGGGGCTAAAAGTACGTTGTATAGTCTCAAGAGAGACTTTAGTCTTTGTTTGCTTCTTTACAAAGACGTTTTTAGCTGCCACTTTTGCAAAGGTAAGCTTATTGGCGGGGGCATGAATCGAATCAGTGCTACTAGATGTCACGCTGAGTGTTTGAGAGACAGCAGGTTGTTGTTTTTTTGTTGGTATCGTTTTTGATATCGAGTTGGCTTCGAACTTGTCAAGCTTATCTTAGAGTTTAGTTAGAAGGCTTATAAACACTCTTCTTTCTTCACTTCATTGTTCACGTTCTTTTGCAAAGTCAGCACGAAGTTTTTCAATCTCGTTTGTAAGATTTGTAATTGCAGCATTAGTGTTTTCAGCCATGGTGTCAGAATTCGGTAGCGATGTTTTCCCAAAGTCAGTTACAACTGGTTGCTTCAGTACAGATGGTGTAGAGGGTGGCTGGAATACAGCAATTGTTTTTGGAAGCTTAAACTTAAGGTGGTTCCTTTTGAGTTTTGAGCTTGTAGATATTATTCTTTTGTTAGAATTTGTATTTGATATTTCAGTGATGCTTCTTTTGGCTGGTATAGGTGATTTCGGTGTGGATTCACTGTCTGGGGTGATGGATGCGTGTGTTTCCTTAATGGATGGGTGCGTTGTAGATGTTGTTATATTATTAATGTTGTTGTTGTTTTGCAGTGCTATGAGAACTTCTTTATGTAACCATACAAAAGCGGAAAAAGAAGTGTCGATATGCCGGAGATGAAGTGTTTGTTTATTATTAGGCTTAATGGGCATTGTCTATCATGAGCAAATCACCCACCCATTGATCTTTTGGTATAGGAATGTAAAAAACCTTAAACACAAGGTAAAAAAATAAAAAACATAAAGGAGGGTAAGTGGGGCACAGACCAAGTGACACAAAGATCGGCATGATACTTTGGCCAAATACGGCAAATGGGAAATAGTAAGTAAAAGGGGAGCGAAAGGTAAGGGAAAAGTATAGAGATAGCATAGGTACATAGTAGAAAACATAAATAAAAATAAAAAATCCACACGGGGATAAAAAACATAAAAGTAAAAACTGCACAATGGAGAGACATCAAGCCTTTGGATATAAGAACCAACCGAATCAGTGAGCATCGTCATTGGCCCAGCAGAAGTCAATATGCCGGAGAGATGAAGTGTTTGTTTATTATTGGGCTTAATGGGCATTGTCTATCATGAGCACATTTTAGCCCACCCATTGATCGAAAGTACAAAGAACTGAAAAACTCTATCAAACACAAATAGAGAAAACACCAAAGGAACAAGGAGAGTACAAGAGAAAGCTTACAAGGTCTAACTACAACTAACAATGATAGAACTCTTTTTCTGCAGAATTTTTCGAATAAACACCCTACAAGCTGGCAAGTGAGAGAAACACAGGGAGGAAACCTGGTAGGCACAGTACTGGGAGCATAACAACATAGAGGAGGAGACAATGTGGCATTAAAACTCTTGACTAGGCGGAGGGCAGGATTGGAACTGGCGACTTGCTCAGTAGCAAGCATAGTTCTTGACCATTGAGCTTTGGGGACATGCCCCGTCGATATGCCGGAGATGAAGTGTTTGTTTATTATTGGGCTTAATGGGCATTGTCTATCATGAGCAAATCACCCACCCATTGATCTTTTGGCATAGGAATGTAAAAAACCTCAAACACAAGGTAAAAAAATAAAAAACATAAAGGAGGGTAAGTGGGGCACAGACCAAGTGACACAAAGATCGGCATGATACTTTGGCCAAATGCGGCAAATGGGAAACAGTAAGTAAAAGGGGAGCGAAAGGTAAGGGAAAAGCATAGAGATAGCATAGGTACATAGTAGAAAACATAAATAAAAATAAAAAACCCACACGGGGATAAAAAACATAAAAGTAAAAACTGCACAATGGAGAGACATCAAGCCTTTGGATATAAGAACCAACCGAACCAGTGAGCATCGTCATTGGCCCAGCAGAAGACCTGCAAAACATCTAACGAGATACTTACGCATTCACGACAGGCACACAACTACAGAACAGGGTCAGTAGAGCTACAAGCCATGGTGGGAGAAGAAGAGAAAGATATAAGGGAAAGAGAATTTTTTGATTTTTTCTTTTTTTGTTTTTTTAGCAACTGACGCTGGTGTTCATCAAACGCATCCGCAAGGATGGATCCAGGAAGAGGTTCAGGATCAAAAGCCGAAGTAGACGTGCACCGATCGATTTCACGAAGGATAAACAACAGCTGACGCCATATATTCACCAACTTTTCATCAAACCGGCGGAGAGACAGTGGAAACTCATTCAACACATGGTCAAGAATATGCACATCATCCAGGACAGGAGACAGCAGCAAATCCGACAGCGAACGAATGTGAGAAGAGAGGATAGAACATCCATCCACAAAATGCACGCGGTTAGCCCTTTTACTACCACATAAACAGGATACAGACGGAGTCGGCGGGAGCCAGGCAATACGCCACTTGATCAGACGATAGCGTTCCTTAGTAGTGCATGGAAGTAACAAGGTGGGATCCCATCCAGGATATGGCAGAGCCCTCCTCACCGTGACAAACTCAGCGCGCTGTTGATCATGGATCTGCTGGAGCCTATCCAAGATCGCACATTTGAGAGGGTCAGGCGGTGGATCAGGACTACGCTGGAGTCGTCTGCTTGCACGCCAAAGAGGATTGGTGACAAGTTTCGACCAGGCGTAGGGGCTTTGGAAACCCTCTATCTGTGGTATCATCACTTTCAGCAGGGTGGTGCGTGGGAGAGAATAAGCACGTTTTACAAATTTTGCTTGCAAAATCTGAAAACGCGCATACATCGTGGGTAGGCCAGCAAGTGAAGCAACCTGGACCGTACCAACTGGGCTAGCAGGGTTCCGCCGAAGACACATCCTCAGACAACGTCTTTGGGTATCATCCAGTGATTTCGCTATATCCGCAGTCAAGTGGCAAATTGCCACGCCATACTCCATAATTGGACGAGCAAATATTTTGTAGGCACGAAGAGCTGCAGTAAGACCGAATCCATACATATGAACACCCGAATCCCTCAACAACCGCATTGCTGTGATTGCTTTGGTATTCGATTGCCGCAGTAATAGATCACGATCCATACCGCCAGAAGAAAAAGGTATACCGAGGTAACGGAAACTTTTGCAGATAGGAAGAGCCTCACCATACAGCAAGAACTCATCCTCCTGTGACGCATTAAGCACTTCACATTTGCTAGGACTCCATCGATAACCGAAAAGAACAGAATGGACCTCTGCAGCCTTCAACATTCTATGTACGTCAACGGGGCGACCCACAAGAGCCACATCATCAGCGTACATAAAACAGTTGAGAGGCACGTAAGAGTAATCCGGAACGGGAGACCGTCCTCTCGCACCAGGAACGCCGGGGACAAAATAAGGATTATGTGGCTGCCGCATCTCATTAAGCAATGAGATGGGATCACCACTCCTTACGAGAGAAGCAAAAGGAAAGTCGCGTCTGGTGGTCCAATTGAGAGAACGGGTAGAAGGATCAACTGGCACGCGCACCAAGTGTGGATGCAACGATACCGAGCGAAGTAAACGGGGTAATGTATCAATAAAGATTGAATACAAGAAGGGAGAAAGAATAGATCCTTGCAACACACCTCGCTTAGGCGTAATAGCCCTAGACGAGTAGTTGGCCAAAATGACCCTTACCAGTATATCCTCGAACATATTGCTGAGCAAACGAAGTAAATGCGGTGCAATGTAATGTCTCAATGTCTCCCAGATGATCACCCTGTTGGCACTATCATAGGCCGCCTTGATATCCAAGAACGCAACTACTGGTGGTTCACCAACGTGAGAAAAAGCGCGCATTGTCTCGTGCAAGCACAAGGCCTGATCCAGTGTACCACGGTGGGACCGAAATCCACCCTGGGAGAGATCTAGCTCCGGCATGGTCGTCAACAGGGAAGGACAAATACACCGTTCCAACAGTTTACGGAAAACTGAGGTCAGGCTGATCGGACGATAACTCGCCGGATCGTCTATCTTTCCCTTGTTTTTGTAAATGGGGACTACTTGGGCTGTACGCCACAGCACCGGCGTCCAAGACCAATGCCAACACAAGTTGAACAAGCCAAGGAGCACTGGGCCAAGGTTGTTAGCGATCGGTTTAAGCATTTCTGCACGGATATGGTCAGCACCAGGTGCCTTCCGATTCGGCAGTTGCTTTACCGCGTCAAGTACAGTTTCTAGTGTCCAAGGACTGTCCACTTCGTACATATCCAGGTACCACCCTGGCTTCTGACAAAGTGACACAGAGCCTCCGAACACTCGTTCCAAGTGATCCACCATTTGATTGGCAGCATGCTGTGGGCCGTGACGTGACGTTAGGGTGACGGTGGGCCTTCGGTTCAGGCGCATACGTTTGATTGCACTTGCCATCTCCTCCGGACCCCCCTTACGTATCTTGTCGCAGTATGCCTTCCACGTCTTAGCACGAGAGCGACGTACTGCCCTTTTGAATTCAACGCACGCATCCTCATATGCATGTTTCGCCATCACTTGCTCCAGGTCGTCATCGCATGTCCGTTTCCAACGACGGTACAGACGGCGTCGCTCGTCAACTAGCTGTTGAAGCTCGTCATTCCAGAACCACTTCCAAGCCTGCTGGCGAGGTCGCGATACGCCAACACTCCTATCCAACGCTGAGTAAATCGACTCATTGAGCCTTTTCACCAGGTTTTCCATTTGTGCGGCATCTGGGGAACAACGACTGTTAAAAGTACGTTGTATATCCGCAAGTAAGGGTGACGCCTGCTCCTCAAAAAGATTCACATAACGTTCCTTGACTTTTGGGTCGCTTAGCCTTTGTAATCGCCATTGTCTGCGGGCAGCATCAGTAGGGGGCAGTGTGGGAAGATCAGTTGCAGGCAAAAACGAGAATTCGCACAAGTGATGATCAGACCTCAAGAGGTCTATCTCATCGCGAATCACAAGTTTAGGCAAGAGGAATTGTGGTTCATTCGAAATGAAGTAGTCGATGATGCTTCGCCCGTGGTCGCCATCAAACGTGTTGACGCCATAAGCCAATTCCGCATTCCAAAGCGTTAAACCGTGGTCGTCTAACCATGCTTCGAAATGATCCCGCCTATGAGGAGTTACACGCGTGTCGCCCGTACGTCTACCCAGTCGAGTGTTGAAGTCTCCAAGGATCAAGGTATGTTCATCCAAGGGAAGCGTTGAGTACCGTTGTCGTGCTGTTTCAAGATCGAGTTTTGGAGGTAAGTAAAGTCCATGGAGGGTGTATTTCCCTATTCCAATGGAGAGAGTGTCGGGATTAGTGATAGGAAATTCTTTGTAAGGATAAGGAAAATTAGGTCGAATAAAGAAGGACAAACCACCACGACAATTCACCCCACTCATCACCTGTCCGTAATTGTGTATCTGCTTCCAAGGACAAGATGGAATCTTGCCCTTAGAAAGGAATGTTTCGGTAACAAGTAGAATGTCTACAGAATTTTGTGAGCACAATTCAAATAACTCAACTGGCTGGCGGCCTAAACCGCGAGCATTGAACAATCCAATTGTGAGTCGCTTCATAATTCTTCGTCCGTTTCATCGATAACAATCTCATCAGAGCTGTCCATATCAAGGTCGGCATTCTGGGGAGAGGTGTTGTTGGTGGGCGGTTGGAAGTCAGCAATTGAAGGAGTGTTGGGGGCAGGCTTGTCAGTTTTAAGATCTGAACGGCGTTGAGCAAAGTACTGTTCAAGTGAGGCAGTTGGAAGGCGGAGGGCAGTGTCAGTGGTACTTGTAAAAGCACGCATGATACTAAGACCAAGGTGCGAGGGAAGACGTAGACAGGTGCGCACCATCCTGTCATAATAGACTTTTTGAGCGATCTGTTTTCGTTCAGCAGCAGTACAGGAAGCCATTTTGGGATCACCCAAAATATCTGCATTTGTTGGATCAAATGCAGGCTTCACAGGCACCTTGTTTTCAGTCAAGAGACTGACTAGCTCAGACTTGAAGTCTGCGTGAACAAGTAAGGCGATGGTACCACGGGCTGGAAATTGGACATCGATAATTCTTGATTGGGGCACTTTAAGCACACCCAAAAAATTTCGGACTTCGGAATGACGAAGGTGGCGACGACAGGCTAGGTATACAAAGGTGTATTTAGAGGGACCAGTGGAGGGGCTAAAAGTACGTTGTATAGTCTCAAGAGAGACTTTAGTCTTTGTTTGCTTCTTTACAAAGACGTTTTTAGCTGCCACTTTTGCAAAGGTAAGCTTATTGGTGAGGGCATGAATCGAATCAGCGCTACTAGACGTCACGCTGAGTGTTTGAGAGACAGCAGGTTGTTGTTTTTTTGTTGGTATCGTTTTTGATACCGAGTTGGCTTCGAACTTGTCAAGCTTATCTTGGAGTTTAGTTAGAAGGCTTATAAACACTCTTCTTTCTTCACTCCATTGTTCGCGTTCTTTTGCAAAGTCGGCACGAAGTTTTTCAATCTTGTTTGTAAGATTCGTAATTGCAGCATTAGTGTTTTCAGCCATGGTGTCAGAATTCGGTAGTGATGTTTTCCCAAAGTCAGTTACAACTGGTTGCTTCAGTACAGACGGTGTAGAGGGTGGCTGGAATACAGCAATTGTTTTTGGAAGCTTAAACTTAAGGTGGTTCCTTTTGAGTTTTGAGCTTGTAGATATTATTCTTTTGTTAGAATTTGTATTTGATATTTCAGTGATGCTTCTTTTGGCTGGTATAGGTGATTTCGGTGTGGATTCGCTGTCTGGGGTGATGGATGCGTGTGTTTCCTTAATGGATGGGTGCGTTGTGGGTGTTGTTATATTATTAATGTTGTTGTTGTTTTGCAGTGCTATGAGAACTTCTTTGTGTAACCGTACAAAAGCGGAAAAAGAAGTGTCGATATGCCGGAGTGGTTAACGGGTGTGACTAGAAATCACATGGGCTTTGCCCGCACAGGTTCAAATCCTGTTGTCGACGTTTTTTTATTGTTGTGCGCAGTGTCATATTGTCGTCGTTGTCATGCCTGCAAAGTTGTAGTGACACAAACCTTTTGCTCAGATTGGCCTTGATCCAAAAACGGTAAACCTTTAACGCTTTGGCCTTCACTACAAAAGAGCAACATCTCCAGGAGTACCATGCTCAGCAAAACCATTACATAATCTCTTGCCCGTTTATTTTACTTATTTCGAATGCTCGACCGTATCAGCATTGTTACAATTAGATTTAGAAAAAATATAAATATCCATGAATTTGCTTAGCAATAAAGACAATCATCNCGAATGCTCGACCGTATCAGCATTGTTACAATTAGATTTAGAAAAAATATAAATATCTATGAATTTGCTTAGCAATAAAGACAATTATCTGTTTATTCTCTATCTCTTTTGTTACCTTTGATCCCCAGTAGGTTTGACCTTTGCCAGGAAGAAAACCCAGATCAGGAAGAAAATACTGCGCACGACAATTGGTAGCTGATGCAAGATCGTATCTACGAAGAACAAATTGACAATTTAATACCGAGTACCATTGAAGCGTTCAAGAAACTAAGAATGTCAAGCCAACCCAGTATAGAAGATATGATTACCCTGATGGCCCAAGCTTTCTAGAAGGCCATGCAGATAAATGACAAGACAACAGGCATGGTGACCAAGATGCGTGCCCGCCAACCAGAAACTTACAGTGGAGAACGTAACGCGGCCGTCATCAATGGATGGTTGTGATCAGTGGAACGCTATGCTGAATTTCTGGAAGCTGATTCAGACCAGCAAATGCATTATGCCATTACCCTTTTACGGGGAAGAGCTGATGTGTGGTGGCGCAGACTTGAGCAGTTGGAAGAAGAGCTAAGGACGTGGGGATCCTTCAAGCGCCGTTTGAACAAAGAATTCCACCTGGTTTTCACACTCCAAATGGCTCGC
This sequence comes from Apophysomyces variabilis, assembly GCA_002749535.1. Lineage (NCBI taxonomy): Eukaryota > Fungi > Mucoromycota > Mucoromycetes > Mucorales > Mucoraceae > Apophysomyces > Apophysomyces variabilis. The sequence continues at coordinate 68,949 of MZZL01000028.1, forward strand.
GACAAAATAGCAGAGTTACAGCAAACTGGTTCGATTGAAGCATATGTTGACGAATTTCAGAACATCCAGTTGGAGATTCCCAATATAACTGAAGAAGAGGCCATAGACTGTTTCATGCATGGACTGAAGAAAGAAGTCAGGGTCCATGTGTTAATGCAAGAACCAGAATCCTTGGATAGAGCCATTCACGCTGCCTTGGCCTATGAGAGCGGAAGGCGTATGGGACAAATGGTTGTCACAAACGAAGTTCATTGGGAATCCACCTCAACTTCTCAACCTGAACCTATGGATCTGGATGCCATTACCAGCCAATCAAGCAGAACAACGCCCAACGCTCGTCGCACAGACCTGGTATGTTACTGGTGTAACAAGAAAGGTCATATCCATCACGATTGCCAATCCCACCTTGCAAGAATCCATGAGAAGATCAAAGAACTCGACGAAGAATATGACCAAAAACGTCAGGGTTTTCAGCCAGCACAGCTGTGAAGGGAAGTCAGCTGTGCATGATAGAAGAAAAATCCTCCTCTGAGGCGAGTACTGAGAAAGTACCAGAAAAGGAATCAATCGAAATTAATAAAGAAGTATCTTCCTCGTATATGTCTGCTACCAATGATATGATGCCTGAGGACATCAGAATGGACCAAGAACATTTAAACTCGCTGAATTCGATCAAGCCTAGGGAACTGCCCCTTTATACCATTAAGTGTAATGGGAGAGAAGCCACAGCACTGCTAGACACAGGCGCAGGATCCTCATATATTGCTCCATGGTTAGCCCAAGGCCTAACAGCGCAGGAAGTACATGGTCGGGAAGTAGAAATGGCAGGCGGGCACAGAATCGGAGTAAATGCAAAGGTTTCTATGGAACTCTGTATGGGGGGTGGATTCTAGCAACAATGGGACGCCTATATACTTGACACTAAGTTTGATCTAATTCTCAGACAAGACTGGTTCAAACACATAAAACCAGAACCTGACTGGGAACTGGATAGCTGGAAAATACGCCATGAAGGACAATTGTACATATTGCGACCCAAATACACTTGTCATGTTCCTGAACTGTCGTATTTGATATCTGGCCGGCAATTCCAGCGCATGAACCATAAGAAACAAACCGAAGAAGCATACCTCCTATACTTGATGAACGATGCTGTGAAGGACATGAATGGATTATTTGACAACTTGATCAAGCAGTACTCTGATATTTTCAAGGACACACTCCCTGGTCTGCCGCCAGAATGCGAAGTGGAACATGTCATTGATACTGGAGACGCTGCACCAATCAATCGACCACCTTTCAAAATGAGCCCAAAAGAACTGGACGAACTCTGCAAGCAATTAAAGGAACTTATTGACCTTCGCCTTATCCGTCAAAGTACATCCCCTTGGGGAGCTCCGGTTTTGTTTGTTCACAAGAAGGACGGCTCTATGCGTCTCTGTATCAATTACAGGGCTATCAATCAAGTCACACGTCGTAATTCTCACCCTCTGCCGCGTATCGATGAATGTCTCGAACGGTTGGGTGGTGCAAAGTATTTCTCCAGCATTGACCTCAAGAGTGGCTACCACCAGGTCCGCATACGCCCAGAGGATGTCCCTAAAACGGCTTTTAACACTCAATATGGCTCATACGAGTTTTTGGTACTGCCTTTCAGTTTAACTAATGCTCTACCAACGTTCCAACGGTTGATGAACTCTGTGCTCGGAGATTACTTGGACAAATTCGCTCTGGTCTACTTGGATGACATTCTAATCTACAGTAGAACGCCCGAAGAACATCAAGAACACGTTCATTTGGTACTGGACAAATTATAAGAAGCAAAGCTATATGCCAATCTCAAAAAGTGTGAATTCAATAAATCTGAATTGGAGTTCGTAGGTTTCCGGGTCTCTGCCCAAGGAATACTTCCAGCAGCAAGCAAGATCAAAGCGATCCAAGACTGGCCCCAACCTACAAACGTCCAAGAGGTGCGTCAATTCATCAGTCTTGGTTCCCATTACAGAAGGTTCATTCGCAATTTCTCAAGCATCACATCGCCTTTGACGGATCTTACCAAGGGCACAGGTGTGAAGCGACGCTCTATCACATGGACTGCGGCTTGTCAGAAAGCATTTGAGGAGATCAAGGAATGTATGACCAGTGCACCAGTATTACAGCCTCCGAACACGGACTGACTATTCATCATCAAGACTGATGCGTCAGACTACGGTGTTGGTGCGGTGTTGTTGCAAGAAGATGAACACGGCGTCCGACACCCTATTGCGTTTGAATCCAAAAAGTTCTCCCCGGCAGAAAAGAATTACCCTGCGCAAGAGAGGGAACTGCTGGCAATCCTGCATGCATTGAAATCATGGAGATGTTTTGTGGAAGGTAGACCTTACGTTATCTACATGGACCACCATCCCCTGCGTTATTTCCAGACCTAAAAGAAACTGACCCCACGACTTACTCGGTGGATGGCAGACCTCGAAATGTTTGATCTAGATATATGATACAAGCCCGGCCAGGAGAACCATGTCCCAGACGCACTATCCCGACGTCAAGACCACCTAGATGAATCACAAGAAGCTGACTTGGAGCCTCAATATGTTTACGGTGCACAACTGGTTCCTCATTCCGACTGGCCAAAGTTTTACGCACATCCCAAGGAAGAATGGCCTGAAGATCTAAAAGAAGTCCTGTTGAAAAACGAGAAACATTTTGAGTTCAAGGATGGTAAGGTGTTCCGCAAGGTCAAGATTGATGGCAAGATCCATAAGGTCTGCTACATGCTCCGTGCCAAGCGAGCAGACTTAGTTAATAGTTACCACAATGGTTTCGGGCATCCTGGTCAGCTTACAATGTTTGATATGATGCGCAAGCGTTGGTGGTGGCCAGATATGCAGTCAGATATCAATAACTGGATAGCAAAATGCCCACAATGTCAACTCGCAGCAAACCCAGAGCGCAATACGCATCACGCACCCATGAAACCTTTAGAGGTTCCACCTGCCTTCTCTCATTGGCATCTTGATTTCATCGGTGAACTTCCCATGACTCTGAACAGTAATCGGTGGCTTCTCACAGCAGTTGACTATGCAACGAATTGGCCAATCACTCGCGCCGTCCCAGATGCAACTGGTGAAGCAATCGCTACTTTCATTTATGAAGAAATCCTGATGCGTTTTGGTTGCTCTGAAGAAATCTTGACTGATCACGGTGCAAATTTCATGTCCAAGGTGGTTGCGATGTATAACGCCAAGGTCCACACAAATCACAAGTTCACCTCGGCTTTCCATCTGCGAACCAATGGTAAATGTGAACGGTTAAATGGCACATTCAAGAAGATGCTTTGCAAATATGTCAATGGTGCTGTCCATCACTGAGACGATTATATTGATACCGCTCTTTGGGCATGCCGAATCCGAAAACATTGCACAACTCGATTCAGTCCTTTTTACTTGACCTATGGCCGTGAACCTCGCTTACCTGGTGATCCTTTGCGTCCCTTTATGGATACCATGACCAAAACCGATCCACAGATTATTGCTGAAGATGGCCTGTCTTACTTGTGTAAACTACGTGAAGCACGTGACACTGCAGCAGATCGAGTACACAAAGTCAGTTCGCAAGACAAAGAACGATGGGATGCCACCATGACACACCAAGAATTTGACATCGGAGATCATATGCTTCTACGCCATGAAAGTCGTTATGGCCTAGAATTCCAATGGATGGGACCTTATGTAGTGGTTGATACCAACCCCGACACCAACATTTACAAGATCAAATCTGTCGATGGCACTCTGTACAATTCTTGGGTCTATACGGATAGATTGAAACTGGCCCTTGGTGACAAATTCCAATCTGTTTGGTACCATCCGGCAACCTCTCGCGCTCAAAACTGTCAAGAGATCGAACACGCCCCGTTGGCTCTGCTCGCTGGTGTTTCTGAAGTTGATCAAGGACGACCAACATTTTCAGGGAGGAGTAATGTCATGCCTGCAAAGTTATAGTGACACAAACCTTTTGCTCAGATCGGCCTTGATCCAAAAACGGTAAACCTTTAACGCTTCAGCCTTCACTACAAAAGAGCAACATCTCCAGGAGTACCATGCTCAGCAAAACCATTACATAATCTCTTGCCCGTTTATTTTACTTATTTCGAATGCTCGGCCATATCAGCATTGTTACAATTAGATTTAGAAAAAATATAAATATCCATGAATTTGCTTAGCAATAAAGACAATCATCTGTTTATTCTCTATCTCTTTTGTTACCCTTGATCCCCAGTGGGTTTGACCTTTGCCAGGAAGAAAACCCAGATCAGGAAGAAAATACCGCGCACGACATTGTGTCATTTCCTTGGATCTGAGTTTTATTCCAAATCACTGTAACGTAGTCGATTGGTCAAACTTGCAGCGGATCAGGGAAACGATAAGATAAATAAAAATAAGGATTATAAAAGATGATTTTTTATTGTATCGCCTTTCTCTCTATTTATATTATTGTGCCTGATGGATGACAGCAAAACAATTCTACTTCTAAAACTTTTCCAAGGGCAACTATTCGATAGATGATGTTTCGCGATGTTATAATCTCAAACATCATCTTCTTCCGTTTCTTCTACCTTAACAATTGATCTGATTCATTTGTCTATCTCAGGGTCCACACAAAAGAAGTCCGAATTCCAGGGATCAGGATTCAGCAATGACAATACCCCCTCCTTAGAATGTTGGTTGTTCTCGAGCAATGGTAGCATAGGTAAAGTGGCCAACGTGGAAGAAGAGGCAAGAGAGGTCATTTCCTGCCACCATTGGGTACGGGATGTAGCAGGGCGATACCAGGTAGACTGGAAGCTTTCTGATTTTGCATACTTGAGACGATCAATATGCACCCAAGAGTTGTAAGGTTCTCCCTCAAGGGAAGTCAGCTTGTAGATACTGGCAGGGGCATGTTTGTCTACCATGACGTATGGACCTATCCAATTGTACTCAAGGCTGTAGGGGTTTTCATGGCGCAATAAAACATGATCACTGACATCAAACTCTTGCAGTGCAATAGCAGCATCCCAACGAGCCTTGTCTTTTTCACTGGCAGTGGTCATCCAGGTTTTTGCAGTGGTGCAATCAGTACATAAATGCCGAAGGTCCAGCAATAAGGCCTTAGCGCGCGTTTCGAAGTTATGTGTAGTCAGGACAGTGACAAATGGGTGTAATGGGTCACCTGGTAGATGAGGTTCTTGACCATATGTCAAATAGAAAGGGCTAAAACCTGTAGTGCAATGTTTGCACATGCGGCAAGCCCAGAGAGCTGTGTAAATAAATTTATCCCAGTGATGGATGGCACTATTAACATACTTGCACAGCATCTGTTTGAAAACACCATTCAAACATTCACATTTACCATTCGTGCGCGGGTGGTAGGCAGAGGTAAACAAATGGTGCTGCTTTAATTTGGCGAGATAGTGCGCAAGCACCTGCAACATGAAGTTGGCACCGCAATCAGACAGTATTTCCTTGGGACATCCAAAACGCATTACAATTTCCTCATATAAGAAGGTAGCTATAGCTTCGCCAGTGGCATCTGGAACAGAGCAGGCAATGGGCCAGTTTGTAGTGTAATCTACTACCACAAGAAGCTATCGGTTACCACTAGGAGTCAGAGGAAGCTCTCCAATAAAATCCAAGTGCCAGTGAGAAAAGGCAGAAGGGATAGTTAACAGCTTCATTGGCGCATGATGGACGTTGTGGTTGGCGTTCCCAGCTAATTGACATTGGGGACAAGTGGACAACCATTCTTGGATATCTGAGTGCATCTGGGGCCACCACCAACGTTTATGCATCAGATCGTATACCATTGTCTGACCTGTATGACCAAAACCCTCATGAAACTGGCGCACCAAATCAGCCCGACGAGCAAAAAGAGCATATCGGATTTCATGGAAAGTCTCACCAATCTTCACCTTGCAGTATACTTTACTGTCTCACACTATGAAATAGTCTCACTGAGCTTTCAGGGTTGGCTTAAAATCTTCAGGCCAGTCATCTTCCAGATGAGCATAGAATTTAGGCCATTCAGTTGGGGGAACGACCTGGGCAGCATACAAATAATCCAGTTCCAAGGAGACATCATCAGCGAGACACGTCGGACTATTGCAGCAGGACAGAGCATCAGGAACAAGGTTGTCCTTGCTGGGTTTGTACTGGATATCTGGATCATAAGATTCCAGGTCTGATATCCAACGAATGAGACGTGGCGTTGGCTTTTGCTGTTGTCAATAGTACTTTAGGGGCATATGGTCCATATAGACAGTATATTCTTTTCCATCAATCATGCAGCACCAAGTGTGTAGTGCATGCAATATCGTCAGTAGTTCATGCTCTTGGGTGGGATAAGATCATTCCGCGCTTGACAGCTTCTTCGATTTGTATGCCAATGGGCGCCATTGTCCATGATCATCAGGTTGCAATAAGACAGCACCAATACCAAAGTTAGACGCGTCAGTTTCGATCTTGAATGGCTTCTGCATATCCGGAGGCAGAAGGACTGGAGCACTTGTAAGTTTTGCTTTCAATGTATCGAAGCTTTCTTGGCAAGACTCCGTCCAGACTATTGGGCGTTGTTTATGGCCGGTCCCTTTTGTGAGGTCAGTAAGTGGTGCAGTAATGCTAGCAAAACCAGGGATAAATCGTTGATAATGCTGTGCCAAACCAATGAATTGGCAGACTTGCTGGACATTGGTTGGCATGGGCTAATCTCAGATGGCTTTAATCTTATCAGGTGCTGGCAAAATACCATCTGCTGAAACTTAGAAACCAACAAAAAGTAATTCGCGCTTATTGAACTCGCACTTCTTCAGATTTGCGACAAGCTTCGCAGCATGCAATTGATCGAGGACATGTCTGACGTGCTTCATATGGTCCTCTTCGTTCTTGCTAAAGATCAAGATATCATCCAGATACACTAATGCGAAATCGTCTAGACAATCACCAAGTACATTATTCATAAGACTCTGAAATGTGAGTGGCACATTCGTGAGCCCAAATGGTAGCACCAGAAATTTGTACTGTCCATAATATGTGTTAAAGGCAGTTTTCAGCATATCAGATGGATGAATGCGAACTTGATGATATCCACTCTTAAGGTCAAGGCTTGTGAAGTGGGATGCTCCATGTAGCCGATCTAAGCATTCATCTATCCACGGAAGTGGATGTGCGTTGCAAACAGTGACTTTGTTGAGTGCATGGTAGTCAATACACATCTGCATTGATCCATCTTTTTTCTTCACGAACAGAACTAGTGCACCCCATGGTGATGCACTGGGATGGATCCGGCCAAGGGCGAGCAATTCGGATAGTTGTCATTTCAATTCATCCAGTTCTGCCGGGCTCATCTTGAAGGGTGGCCTGTTAACAGGTTTTGCATCACCAGTATCGATTATATGATAGATTCCCCTATCAGGAGGTATTCTAACAGGTTCATCCTTAAAGATCTCACTGTATTCTTCGACAAGACCACTCCAATTGGACTTTGGGAACTCTTGCAACAGGTCCTTGAAATGCACCAAAAAGCATTCCACACCATGCTTTTTGACGAGCTTCTTAGCTTGTTTGGCAGAGATGAGATAGTCAAGTTGAGGCTCCGTTGTATGTGTCTTGTCTGAATACAACACATACATGTACTCATCCATAGTAAAACGCCATTGATCGGTGGTCCAATCTGGACAGGGTTTGACAGATTGGAGCCATGCATGTCTTAAGATTAGATCGAACTTAGTTGGGAACACGTACACTTCAACCGTTTATTTGCAGCTACCCAAGGTCAGAACTAGATGTGCCTTCTGAGATATCACTGTGTGATGGCCACCAGTGGTTTCCACTTCATGGGTCAAAACTGTTGTAAGAGCAGTGGCATATTTCGCAGCTTCAGGAGATATGTAGTTCGCGCCTGCGCCACTGTCTATAAGGGCAAGGAAACATCGACCAGTGATTTGGATCTCATAAAGTGGTAAATCGGTGTCAACAGTTGTGTGTAACTGCTCAAGGAAATGTTGGTCTTTGAGCAGTTCCACGTCAGCGTCAGCATTGGTAACAGGTACATAAGAGGAAACAAATTCTTTATTAATGGACGTATCGCAATTCTCTTTTCCTGATTCAGGCAGATTACTCGCCTCAGGGGAGGGTTTCTCATTGACAATGCACAACTGACCCCCCTTTACAGTTATGCAGGCTGAAAATCTGAGGTTTGTTGTTGCTGTTCTTGATCTAATTTGCAGATTGCTGCAATTCGTTCCTTGCAAGCGCTACATTTGTGTCCACGTTTGCAGCAGAAATAACACTCAACTTGAGAAGGGTCTACTTATCTTCTAGGCCTCCATTGTCTTCTAGTTACCACATCAAGGTCCATGGATGTTGCACCGTCAGAATAGGAAGCAATTGACGTACTGGCAGGGTGCATGCGCATCGGTGCCATCACTTGTCTAATTCTACGGCCACTTTCAAATGCCAAGGCAGCACAGACAGCTTCCTCCAGAGTAACAGGCTCCCGAGTAATGACATGGATACAGATGCTGTCTTATAGGCCCTGGACAAAACGATCTAAAGCTTCTTCATCGGTCATTNAAACAAATTCTTTATTAATGGACGTATCGCAATTCTCTTTTCCTGATTCAGGCAGATTACTCGCCTCAGGGGAGGGTTTCTCATTGACAATGCACAACTGACCCCCCTTTACAGTTATGCAGGCTGAAAATCTGAGGTTTGTTGTTGCTGTTCTTGATCTAATTTGCAGATTGCTGCAATTCGTTCCTTGCAAGCGCTACATTTGTGTCCACGTTTGCAGCAGAAATAACACTCAACTTGAGAAGGGTCTACTTATCTTCTAGGCCTCCATTGTCTTCTAGTTACCACATCAAGGTCCATGGATGTTGCACCGTCAGAATAGGAAGCAATTGACGTACTGGCAGGGTGCATGCGCATCGGTGCCATCACTTGTCTAATTCTACGGCCACTTTCAAATGCCAAGGCAGCACAGACAGCTTCCTCCAGAGTAACAGGCTCCCGAGTAATGACATGGATACAGATGCTGTCTTATAGGCCCTGGACAAAACGATCTAAAGCTTCTTCATCGGTCATTGACAGGATGTCAAGCTGGATATCTTGGAATGTATCTACGTATGTCTTAACTGAACCTGTTTGTCTCAGGGCTGCTAAATAGTCTCTGGCCATTCGTAATGTGTGCGCCAGATGGAACTCATTGGTCAAAGCTTTCCTTTAGGGTGTAAAAGAGAAAAACTACGAGCAAGAAAGCAACAAAGAAAGGCATAGAAACACTAGAAAGTTCCTTTCACTTCGATTTGAAGCTTCATCATGTGCTTTACACTAGCCTTTTTATTAGTTCTGTCAAGATTTATGATGAGTCAACCTGTTCTTAGTATAGAAAGAGGACGTATAATCATGTTTCTAAAACTGTCAAGTGGTACAAGGCTATGCAGATAAGCACAGCCTTATGCAGTATTACATTAACAGTTGTGGAAATAATCGGAGAAGACAGAATCGGGCTATAGAATAGCTGTAGAAATAAAGATTATCCTGTTCTATCTTCAGTATAGTACACCGAAACTCAATTTGGTATATATAGAATGATGACACAGATTGACATATCTATAGTTACATCAGATATATGATATGAAGCTTAACAATAAATAGTAAAGATATACATTACATAAGCTGATTAGGGTTTAGATGCATGAAGGGCTAACATCTGATGAGACTATAGAAGCTAGGGCATACAAGAAAAAGATTTTTGGTTTAGGATTTAGGATACAGGGCTTACGATTTAGGCTTTAGGCTTCAGGGTTCAGCGTATAAGGTTTAAGATTTACGGATCAGGATTTAGGTTTAGGATTCAGGGTTAGGGTTTAGCATTTAGGATTCAGACTTTAGGGTTTAGGGTTGAGGGTTTAGGATTTATGGTTAGGGTTTAGGGTTTAGGGTTTAGGGTTTAGGGTTTAGGGTTTAGGGTTTAGGGTTTAGGGTTTAGGGTTTAGGGTTTAGGGTTTAGGGTTTAGGGTTTAGGGT
>MZZL01000029.1:0-31138 GCA_002749535.1 Apophysomyces variabilis
GGGGGAAAAAAAAAAAAAACCAAATTTATGATGGCGTAGAATCGGCCATGTTAGATGTAGCACTGTAAAGGACTTGAGGCGGTACAGCTTATGGCGGGCCTTATAGTGAGGCACAACAAAGAATAAACTTAATTCTGTAAGTATACACATTAAAAAGTACTTACTTCTACAAAAGTAGAGAGCACTGAAAAAGCCAGTGACGGTTCGGAACAGAGGTCGTGCAGGCTAAATATATAAACAACAAATATAAGTACGTTGATATTTGTTAGCTTTTTTTCTTACTGAAAGATAACAAAAAAACTTAAAAGCGAGAAAAGATTAAGACTATATCGATAGAATGCTAAAGAGTACGAAGAGGATATATCAGAGAGAGGAAAGAAAAGAAAATTTCAGATGCGATGTTTGAAAGAGAAAACAACTAAAAAAAAGTAGAGGTTTTCCTTTAAATACTGTTTTCGTTGAATCTAGCTATATCATAATAGGAAACAATTAACAGGATTAGACTATAGTTTGTAGCAAAGACTCTCATGCATCTGACAATGAGCTAAAAAGTAGAAGCAAGCCAGAATATCAGAAGAGAGGAAACTAAGAGGACAGTTACTGAACTAACGGCAACCTGAACTCTGCTTTTTAAGATAGGACCTTACTAGAAGATATGGATTTCTTCAGGATTAGAGCAATAATTTGTCGTCAAGCATTTCAGATCTAAAATAAGACATAAAACCCCTGTGTTATATGTAGATAGAAAAAGGGACGGATAGAATCCTTTGAGACTGTTGGATATCTTTATTTCATTCAACTTGTCTGCCTATTTATAATTATTTGATCTTATGCGGGATTTGTAATTAGTGAACGTTCTTCTCGGCGATAGGTGTATGATTAGCTAAGTGTAATAACTGCGGTAGAGCAGTGTCACCTTGTCTTCATCCTCGGTGATAGATCTCTGTTTAGAGAAGAGATGCAGTCGGTGTTCCAAACTAGAGAAGTTCACTGTAAATGGAAACACGTTAATTCTGACCATCCTGTTCATGGAACACAAGTACTAGGAAGTTACACTACGACAGCGACGTATACCACAGCCCCCTTGTTTGTTTATCAATAACAAGTCTAGTATATAATAAGGAAACAAAGAATAGAAATGCATTAAAAGATTGTATACTCCATATAACCTTCTGACTTCTCTAAAAGCTTTATACAAGAGATCGATGGAAAGGGAATTTAATAGATAACAAAAAGTCATCTGAAATAAAGTTGAAATTTTGGACGGGATTATTGCTTCATGTTAAGTATAACTCTTACACAAACGATATTGACAAGGAATGGATTCTGTCAAGAGATAAAAGTATTACTTTTCTTTGTCATATGCATAAAAGATCAATGGTTACCAAAGGTATAATATATGCATATTATCAATATAAGGAGCGTTGATGGAATATTTTGATAACATGTGTTCCGTCAAAAATAACGTGTTTCCATTAACAGTGACTTTCGTTATCTTGGAATACCGATACTGCACCTTTTTTCTAAATCAGAGCTCTGTTTTGGGTATTTTGGGAGTGCACTTAGCACTGCATTGGTTATGTCATTGGGGAGAGAACTAGAGTCATTGTTGAAAAGGGCAGGCTTTCTGTGTGTGTCAAACCATGTTGTGTACGAACTTCTGCCTGCCAAGAAACTTTGTCTATCAGGTAATCACAAAAGATTGGATTGCCACAGAACGAACAGTTTTTATTTTGTCATGGATAATGCGCCCATCCATACACCAGTCAAGGTTAAGCAGTTGGTCGAAAAAAGAGGATACAAATGTCTCTATCTTCCTCCCTAGTCGCCCTTTCTCAACGCAATAAAGAGTTTTGGGCCAAAGTGAAGGCTAGGTAAGAAGGGAGTCCTTACAAGTTGACGATAACTTTCAAGAGCATAATGTTCAAGCAGCGTGAAAAGTAAAGCGCTCAGACTATCAAGGATAGATCAGAAACGCTGAGAGCTTTTTCGTTAGATGCAGAAAATAGAGAACCACTTCTTTAGATGAACTCGTCTTGCTGTGGTTTGAAATAAACTATCTCAGTAAATAGTGAACATGGACACGACTGTACCCAAAGAAGGGTAGTCTGACCGCAAGAACTTGAATCCCAGTCCACAAATAAAAAATAGAAACATGCAGACAAATGAGTAAATACCACTAGTCCTTCTGCACTCGCTTCGCTCCTTCCGTTACAGCCGCGTGCGAGTGCAGGAAATGAATTTGTGGCAACTTCTAGCATATGTTTACGTTAACATAAGATATTGCTAAAAATAAAAGTCTTCGTTTTAATGTAAGATATTCAAGAGGTGTACATAAGTGACTGATATGATATGGTGTTGTGAAATAAAGATGCACCAAGTAAGATTAATAGTATAAAACATGAAAAACAATTTGGAGACATAAGAACATAAATAAGCTAGTATCGCTTGTGGACAACTATTTCAGATAGACAAAAAAAAAAAAGAGCAGAATGAATGTTTGAAGCCTAGGTATCTGCCTCGTATAACATAGCTTATGGACTTTGATCTTATGTTGAAAAAATACAGAGCGAATGACAAAGTTAGCATAGGAATAGTTACTTCTGTTGGCAATAGAATATGTAAGAAACAGAGACAAATTGACAGTGTTCACTGAAGATACATGTCTCTAGGAACAAAGCAATAGTTCTCCATATAAGGATCCTATTATTACACATTTTTATTGTATATAAAACGGATGAAGGTCAATTAGACAATATATTCAACTACTCATTGCACTTTTGCAAAGCACTTGACCTTCTCATTACTGCTGAAGTTTTTACACAATGCCTATTTAACTGTCCTTCATAATATCTTCTACCCACTTATTGTAGCTCAGCTCTCTTAACCTAAACATCAAGATTGCATACACATACCAAATTGCTACTAAGAACAACAGGACCCTTTGGCCTTCTTGGAAAGCGTCAAAAAATATCTCTAATGAATCTGTTCCTCTACTTCATTGCTGGATGTATTCTTTTCTCCTAAATAAAGACTTCTATATATCAACTGAAGAGTACTACGGTCGAACCAGCTTGCAGGAAACTGGTTGTACTACCGGCAAAATGTTTTTGCGCGCAAAAATTACTTGAAAATACAGTATAGTAATAGAGGGGCTTCGGCCCCTGCCGGTGTAGTTAAACGCCACGATTCCCAATGCAAGAACCACTGGTTCGATTCGTTCCGCCGCAAGAGTTTTTACCGCAGTCTCAACTTCGCTCTCTACCGTGTTATGCAAAATCAGCTATTCCCGTGGTCGCTTCCCTACCTGTGTCTCAAATCAAATCCACCTCTGGCTAAATTTGTTCTATCATTGTGGTCTGTCGTCGTAGTTAGCATGCTTTTCTCTTGTCTGTACATTCACCCTGTAATTGAGCTGTCTCGAGCAAATATGTCTGTCACAGACGCTATGTTTAAATAGAGACGTTAAATAAAACCAACAAATTTAAACGTATACTAATAGAGAGAAGCATACAATGATACTGATGCGGCTAAGCAAGCTTTGAAAAAGATCGTATGTACTCANTAGGAATAGTTACTTCTGTTGGCAATAGAATATGTAAGAAACAGAGACAAATTGACAGTGTTCACTGAAGATACATGTCTCTAGGAACAAAGCAATAGTTCTCCATATAAGGATCCTATTATTACACATTTTTATTGTATATAAAACGGATGAAGGTCAATTAGACAATATATTCAACTACTCATTGCACTTTTGCAAAGCACTTGACCTTCTCATTACTGCTGAAGTTTTTACACAATGCCTATTTAACTGTCCTTCATAATATCTTCTACCCACTTATTGTAGCTCAGCTCTCTTAACCTAAACATCAAGATTGCATACACATACCAAATTGCTACTAAGAACAACAGGACCCTTTGGCCTTCTTGGAAAGCGTCAAAAAATATCTCTAATGAATCTGTTCCTCTACTTCATTGCTGGATGTATTCTTTTCTCCTAAATAAAGACTTCTATATATCAACTGAAGAGTACTACGGTCGAACCAGCTTGCAGGAAACTGGTTGTACTACCGGCAAAATGTTTTTGCGCGCAAAAATTACTTGAAAATACAGTATAGTAATAGAGGGGCTTCGGCCCCTGCCGGTGTAGTTAAACGCCACGATTCCCAATGCAAGAACCACTGGTTCGATTCGTTCCGCCGCAAGAGTTTTTACCGCAGTCTCAACTTCGCTCTCTACCGTGTTATGCAAAATCAGCTATTCCCGTGGTCGCTTCCCTACCTGTGTCTCAAATCAAATCCACCTCTGGCTAAATTTGTTCTATCATTGTGGTCTGTCGTCGTAGTTAGCATGCTTTTCTCTTGTCTGTACATTCACCCTGTAATTGAGCTGTCTCGAGCAAATATGTCTGTCACAGACGCTATGTTTAAATAGAGACGTTAAATAAAACCAACAAATTTAAACGTATACTAATAGAGAGAAGCATACAATGATACTGATGCGGCTAAGCAAGCTTTGAAAAAGATCGTATGTACTCAACTTCTGGATTGTTTCTATTTACTGGGCTTTAATGCTCCTGTCTTCAACCTTTGGTACTTTGTCTGCTAATATTCATTGAAAACAGTATCTTTTCTATCTTGATATATAATCTAAATAATCATTGTGAACATAAGTGGGTTCGTATAGGTTCTTTGAAGCGAAGGGAAAAAAAAAAGAGAGATCAAGACTTATGCAGTTAATATATGCATCAAAATGCCAAAGCTCTTTCAACAAAATATTTAATGGAAATACCACATTAAAATGTACGAGACAAGCAATATCTAAACTTTTGCAGAAAAGAAAGAAACTACGATTACGAGATTCGCACCATGGGAAGAGTGCCCTTTGGTGAACTATCGATGGAGCAGTCACGGTCAGGAAGCGCGTCCTATCACTTGCCCATTAGACCAACTGTACTTCGCGGAGGTGCTGCTCGTTCAAGCAAGCTTTGTACATATTCCTTAAGTATTTACGATGTTGCGAACGAATGATAAAGCTGGCTGGGCAGAAGTAGCTCGATCACTGCACAGCCTGGTTTGCGAAGCCAACAACTCCATGTCGATATCGTTGTCAATACATTTACAGCACCAACTCCAGCTTCATAAATCCAGATTCCTTCAACTTCTTGAAAAACGTCCTAAAGTTCCGGAGCATCGAAAGTTGTTACAGTCGGGTAGAGTAACTGTCCTCAATACGATTCCGTGACTTATATAATTGTAGGCAAAGCTGATATAGATGGCGTGATATATAATGTTAACGATGAGTTCGCGAAAAGAGCCGTCTTCATTTCGGATCAGCTGGCAGTGGACGAATATGAGGCTGCATCATTGCTGATGCATGGTATGGTCCACTCGTCTCATGTCGGTGGAAATTCAATCGATGCAGCCATGGTACTTTATTACACAGAAAGAGGATATTTATTCGCGTGTGTTGACGCGATATTAAGGTCATGCAAAGATACCGCAATAAACGAGGAGATACGAGCGATATTTCGAGGATTAATAGCTGACATCTTTACGGAAATTGTCCCGCACGAGAACGGCGACAGCAGCCTTGCAGCAAAAATCATGCGTTCTATAAAAGACACGAATTCCACAATCGACATGTTAGCAAAACATGGATCTACCGGAGCAAAGCAAGCTCAACCTGCTGCAACTATTCCTTTGGGCTCCGCTGGGGCCATGGCAAGAAATGAAATTTCCGACACGCAAAAGTTTGACTTGAGCGAAGAAGTAAGATCACTGCAGATTGAGCGGTTGACAGAAGAGCGTGTCTACCTTCTCCAAATCTTATACCACGTGGCTACACTTTTTTTGTTTGACTCGAAGGATATAATCACACTTGTAGAAATGTTAGAGCCGATGAACCTCTCGGAACAGGGAACGCCATATTTACTTGTTGCTTTGCTTGCGACCATCTCTCCAATATATCACGTAGAAGCAAAGACAAAAGAAAGACGAGATGAAACGTTCTTAAGAACGTTTCATGAACATGTCACAGAACGATCCTGGGCAGTTCCGGTCATACAATCCGTAATCCTTTTGCAGTGGGGAGCTTTTCTTACTAGCGCTGCGGAAGCGTATCCCGATATCGAAGCAAAACTATCAATGAGTGAAGGGCGAATTGAAAAGTTGATCGAACAAGCTATCAGCGAAAAAGCTTTCGAGTTTATGAACGAATATCTCTTGTATTTTCAGCAAAATGAAGCAAAAGTGGCCATGAAGAAATATACGGCTAACGAGTCAACTGATGAAGAGTGGTATATGATGGTGGATGGATTGGCAATTGATCCCTGTGATTATAAAAAGATCAAACCGAATATTCGCACAGATTTTCAGGTATTCATTGTACAAGAGCTGGAATTGCTCACGGTGGGACTTATATCCAACACGACAAATGTTCTTCGAAATTTGAAATATCGCGAGGAAGACGCAAACATGCTAGCGGCAACACCGAGTAACTTATTCATGAAGACCGAGCAGAATTCAAGCGGACGATGCAACGATTTGGAAACGTTCTTCACGCTACTGTCAAATATATATAGGGGTCGATACAATGCAGGATACAGGTTTTGGTCTCGTGATGACTCGGGGCTTTTTCACTTCATCAAATGGGCGAGCGATATTAAAGTGACGGCAACTACGCGAGCATTTTACGAGTTTCTTGGTTCCATATCGACTGGCGATCTTTGCGCCCTATGTACTTATAAATATCTGGAGCAAGGAACCATTACACAAGATATGGAATCAAGCAGCGCACTTTCATGGGGTAAACTCTTTGCAGCATTACAGTTCTATATACCCAGACTCCAGCGAGTTAGTGACGGGTCTACAGCAGTGCTTTCGCAGGAAGAGGAAGGACTATTAGAAAAGCTTTTATATATATTGAAGCAAGTTGTTCTGTTTTCTAACGAAGCAAGACTCGCTTTATGGAACGAACGTACTTTGCGAGTCGGGGACACTGTTATTGAAATGATTAACCGCCCAACGTCGTCGAGTTTGCGTGTGGCTTTGTACGATGTTCTTACTGCATTCTGTTCTGCATCAGAAGGTGGGATCAACGGTGTTGGAAGCGCAATATCTCTTCGAGTTTGGCATATTTTAGAAAGAAGCGACTATTTCATAAGCGAGAAAAGTACAGATATCAGTAGCATGGATGGGAACCAAAAGCGTGTTCTGCATTATGTATACCATGGTGTTCCTAGCTTCGTAAAGAGACTGGACGAGGAACGAAAGCAGCAACATTATCCGGAAACAATGGCTATCCTGGATCTTCTTGCTTCTCTGATCCATACTCAAAGCAAGAGAGATGAGCTTGTATCGGGTTTCGAACCAGTCATGTCGATATCCTTTCCTTGGGATCTAGGGAAAGATACACGATCGCCAGGTCTTGAGCCTTACATTTCCTTCGTTGTTGACCGCGTTTTCTTGTCATTAAATTCCCAGTCTTATCGGGATTTAGATCACAAATGGATACTGGCAGCAAAATGTCTGAAGATCATGGAAAATAGCGTTTCCTCGTTTGATATCAGGCCTGTCCGAAACGTTGATGCTCTCAGCGTGAAGCCTACAGTGGAAAGATATACGGAATCACTACAGGGCGTGTATAATGGAGGCGAAGAAATGCCACAGCGCACTGTCACCAAACAGATGATGCTATTGTATATTACCCACCCCGGTTTTAGTGTTATCAGCCGCATTCTTTCTGGTACCGATCTTGCAAAGGAGCTATTCGAATTGATTGTAAAAGCTTCAGATTCAGCAACAATCAAAGAAAAGAACCCACATCTTATTCAATGCGTCGTCCACTGCTTACGCATAATGTATAGAATCCTCCAAGTACAAGACGTGTTCGGCAACTTAGTTATACCTTATATCATGAAGTTTGCTAGCCGATTACCGTCGGGTAGTTTGTCGATTTCCGGGTATACGTTTCCAGCGTTGCCGTCCTTGGCTCCTCTTGGGCAAATCATGCTGTACCATACCGGTATAATTCGGTGTCTTCCTCGGCTATTAGAGTACGAAGAAGAAGAGGAAATGAATTATCTGAGCACGAAAATCTTACATATACTCTCGTTGGAGCCAAGAGATAGCAACGATACCAGGATCGCACATGTCGGCCTTAGAAACACAGTGGGCGGTTTGGGTACGAAACTTGCAGAAGTCTTGGGAGAAGGCGAGGAACTTTTGTCCACTGTATTTCGATTTAGTGAGCGCATAGTCATCGACAAATCGGAAATGATCACTTACGACGATTACGAGTACGATATCAACAACATCCCTTTCTGGCGGTCAACCATACACCTTGAGAACAAACGCAATCTTGAAAATGCATTCCAAGGGCGAAGCGTACCGTCTGTCCGTCTAGCTATTATGGATATGTTACTGGATAACACGGCTTCCGGCAAGCCAGTACCATCGATAGCAGATCTACTTCTAGGCAAATCTGTATTGGTTCCTTCGGATGGATCAACGCCACAAGACCGGGAAAGCAATGCTACGAAAATGATGTGTTTGCATGCAGTTCTAGATACGTTAAGCGACAATATCGACAGAGACGATGGATACGCTGCTTTTCCACCTATTTCCTCCAATCCGCTTTTTGTGGAAAAATGCTATCGGGTCATTTATCAGCTATGCGCAAGACAAAAATTATCCCTGCCGATATTGCGCTATCTCCGTATCAGGGACAACTTCTTCTATACTCAGTTGAGCGCTTTGCCACCACGTCTTGAAACGCAGGTGCAAATCGACAAATCTCTATTCGCTGGTACCATGGTGTATGCAGATGGAACACGTGTCACAACGGACTTTTTCGTGTTGAGGGCACAGCTGTATCAACGAGCTTGGTTGTTGAAAGGCACTGCTATCGAACTGCATGTAGCGCAGAAGGCGGATGCCATTCAGCTGCTGAAGCTTCTATACGGATACGAAAAAGAAGACCTTGGCGCCAGCGGCACGACGGAATCAGGAAATGATACATCAAATTCAAACCTTTTCCATACTAATCTGGCGGGATTTGAGCAACCTCTAGCGAAAATGTTGGATCTCCTCACTTCTTTTGACTTCAAGTGGCAGGATCATTTAGAGGAGACCTTGGACGTATCCGAATTGAAGTTTTTCAAAGCATTTGATGCGAAGGCATTTGAAACGCGTAATGAGCGTGGCTGTGTCGTCTACGATATTCAAACGATATATACAATCCTACGAAGGGAGCAACGATCGAGAGAAGAACACAATAGTGCTTTAACTCAAGAGGATCACATGGCTATGGAGAGGGAAATGGGCCAAATTATTCAGAAACTAGTTGGCAAAAACCATGAAAATGAAATCAATTATGCTAAAATGCATTGCTTAGAAGCTTGGAAACAGGTTGTCCAAGTAACGTTCTCCAGTTGCTTTGGTTTATTCCCGCTCACCGCAAGGGAAATTGTCATGTACGATCTGATTGCGAGTTTGTTACCACGGATGCAAAGCAGTGTGGATGTAGATGTAGACGCATTAAAAGGCTTCAGCGAGATCGTTTTGATGCTCCTCACCAGACTAAAGGAAGATGGCTGTCGACGGAAGTTTCTTCGGGCGGATACCACAGCGGAAACTTCAAGATTACCTAAGGAAAATTTGCACTGTATATTCATTGGTATCTTTGACTGTATCCAAGCAAATGGCACAAATGAGGCCATACGCGGCAACTTGTACACTGCGCTTATCGCTTTCATGCAATACATCGAGCAAACTGGCAACAACGATATATTGACAGCAGTTGCGCAAAAGCTACATCAGAGGATAATGGTCGACTCAAAGCTTCTGAATGTTATTTGCAGTGATGCTACGGAAGGTTTAGACGTATGGAAACCAACAGCATACCTCGCCCTGGACGGATTACTCGTGTTATCAAGCAAGGCAAAAGATTACGCAATGCGAGCTATTCTATTGAACAACAACTTCTTACAATACAGTATTGACACATTGCAACGAGATGATCACATCTTACTAAATATCCTGAGACAGCGAGACGGTACTACATTAGCAGAAGTGAATGTTATACTAACCTTCTGTCAGTAGCAACACTAACTCCGCTGTACATATACGAAGCACAGCTAGTGTTCTTTATGCGACTTGCCACAACAGTTGCTGGGGCAGAGATGTTAATGGGAGGCGGCATATTAAACGTACTGAGCCGTTGCCGATTTATGCATGTCCATCGGGACATGGATGCGCCCCATAACGGTAGATGGCCGGAACGCTTCTGAGGGTTTCGATGAATCCTAACCTGTCTTATAGATAGCGACCTAGTGCAACGATACGATCGCTTAGTAATACGTGCTTTGGAGTTAGTAGTTGCGTTATCCAATACTGTTGGTCGAACAAATAGAAATGCTATGATGAAGGTAATACAGTGCCGTGATGGAAAAAACTAAGTGGAGAATTAGCTGGAAGCATGGGTCAAGAAACAAGACATCGTGGCTCATATTCTCGAATATGACCAACAAAAGTTGACAATGCCCTGCCTGTACCGTCTGAAGTTGATTACTTGCATTTTCTACCAGATGAGTTGTCATCGAGAGTATTTCATTGATTTGGTAAGGAAAAATTTATCTGACGAGGTGACTTATCCAACTTCCAGGAGAAAAAAGGGTTGGATCAATTACATGCTGGCATCATTCAGCTTGCAACGAAGTTTTTTGCAGCAGAAATCAGTGCGAACGAGGTGTCAATGATCTATGAGAAACAAATATCAACAAGTGGATCAGTATCAGGTATGAAGGAATTGTGGCTCTAACTGCCGATCTGACACATAATGGAACAACTACAGCAACCACGTCAATGAAGGTAGATGATTTCGTTCTTTGCATCCAGAAAAACATTTTAGCCTACGCCAAAAACGCTACATTTGTTGTCGACAAACAAGGTATGTTGAGAAAGATGAAGGAAGGTGGGCGCTGACGTCAATTTCTTTGAATATCAGGACGACTGCTAAAACCACTCTTCGCTCATCGTTTTGCTTCAATTACCGATCGTTCGTTGATGCGTAGTAGTAAGCTACATCATGTTTTCCTGGAACTAGACAAGTGACATTGACTTTATAGCATCCTCGAAAACACCGTCGCTGACTACTCTCGTCACCTGTTTACAGAACGCAACTAAAAATCTACAAAATGCCGTAGCAGAGCACAAATTACTGCAGACGCAGCAAAACAACATTGCGTCGCTTAAATACGAAGAAATCCGTGAGGTTGCCAACACAGCCATTCCTCCCGGTCTTGGAATCCAATACGACCATCTAAATCCGACTCAACAACAGCAAGTTTTAGCGCGAGAAATCGAGACGCGCCGGAAGCTTCAATGGAAGCGATTACAGAACCAGCTATGTACGTTTTATATAGCCAATCAGATATAAAACCTCAACTTTTTGCTAGTTGTTGTTGAAAACGTTCTGCTCGTTCTTTGGCGGCACCTGGAGTACTACATGCGTCCCGTGTCTTCCTCAAGGTCTTTCATGCAAAGTCCCTGCGATCCAGCTGTTGATGAAGCAATCATGTCCAGTCAAGCAACTATGTTTCAACCTTCGGTTGTTGTATCACAAAATCTGCAGAACACATGCACAACTCTCCTGGAACCAATCTTGGAAAAATTAGCATCCGTCGATTTGGTAATCAGAACGAAATGTATGGAATCGTACTGATTGGGTTTTGTAGAGCGGTTTATCTGATACGTCGGGCGCCTATATTGTTGATGTCTGCGAGCGTATAAAGCGTCTGTACCATTAAATTCATGCATTCATTAAATAACTGATCTAGACAATTCATTAAAAAAGTAATACAAAATGATGACTATCAGCCGTGGACCACCAGTAATTTTACGTGATTATTGAATTGGCACAATTAAATATGGTTCCTACGTGAAACAACTGAGTAGTGGTGGAAATATATAGTTACTCTGTCTAAGCTTAGATTTTGGACAAACATCTATAGCAAAGCTATTAATCAGACTAACATCTTAAGGGTTACAGTAAGTGGCAGACCCGATCTTTATCCAGCTTTGTTTTCTATGATATAGCTACCATTCACACAATTGCTTTCTCCACACATGATTGGCCAGATTGCGAAGAACTCAGACCATATCATTTCCAAAACTGTCAATCTATTTTTTCAATCTCAACGAGGAAAGCCATAATCCCTTTTGTTACCCTAATGACTGATCTCGAAACGCGCGCTGAAGAAAAGTCAACACCTGTAGAGGAGGAACAAGTAACAACTGTATTCCACGATCGCTTAAATTACAACGTGAAGCATCCTCTCCATAATCAATGGACTTTGTGGTTCGATAATCCTGGGAAAAAGGCCAATGTACAGTCCTGGTCGCAAAATTTGAAAGAAATTGTTACGATTGACACAGTGGAAGACTTTTGGGGGTAACTGCGCATCGTCTCCTTTAGCTGCGATGTGTTGATCCTGGTCTATATTGGTAGCGTGTATAACAACATTGCGAAGGTCAACCTTTTAGACACCAACTCGAATTATCATTTTTTCAAAAAGGGGGTGCGACCAGAGTGGGAAGATGAAGCAAATGCTAACGGAGGTAAATTTGGTATCCAATTTCCACGGAACAGAACTGGAGATGACATCAATAACTACTGGCTACATTTGGTGAGAGCATCTGGACTTGTTCCTGCTGTTTACAAATTAAGTGCTTGTTTTCTTTGTAGATACTCGCGATGATCGGTGAACAGTTTTCTTTTGAACATGAGATTTGCGGTGCCGTTGTGTCAGTGAGAAAAGTATTTTTCAGGATCGCATTGTGGATAAGAAGCTCAGATAACGAAGATACAATCAAGGCTATCGGGTAAGTACTCTTATCATGCGCCATATCTCGATATTCATTATGAGCAATAGTGCTCAAGTGAAGGAATTTTTGAATGTGCCCAACAATCTTTCGATCGAGTTTACACCGCACGGAGAATCCGCGTCAAAATCAAGTGCAAAAATCACCATTTAAAGAACGGTAATACTGAACATTTAGTAATTGAATTAGTCAATGACCCGCGATAGCAGAGTGACAAACTAAAAGGAAAACGGGACATCGTTTCTTGCTCAATTTGAAAAATAGCATATAAAATGTGAATGATGTAAATTGCTTGTTGCTTTTGAGTTTGGGTGAGCATTTCCACGGAAACAGGGAAATGTAATGGGGTGAAGAGCTGATTCTCAATAGAAGTGAGGTTCAGCTTAAGTGCTTTATGTATGAAAAGTGAACAGTATGGCAGAAACTTACGTAAATTTTGCTTCAGTGAGATTATACGATAAGCAAATGAGGATTACTGGCACTGCTGTTGTTATTCTTATTATAGTATGGGCAAAATAAAATTTGTAGCAATATATGTTAGGAATGGCTCATTGACCAATAATTATATAAACTGGAACGCGAGTACTCTATAGCAACCAAGGTTTTCTTTCTGTAAGGCCTGGTAACTTTATGCTGTTTAAGAGAGACATATATGGCAACGTAGCAAATCATCCAGCGGCTTATGCGATGGGATAAGCTTTCGCTGTTTCGCCCGAAACCTTTTTCAGGGTTGATGTACGACTAATCGAATATTGAAACGATTTGAAGGTGTGTACGAAGCGCAAGCATTGGTGAGTTTTTTGCGTAACATGGATCAACAGGATCAATTTGTTGGGACCACTTTGCGTCTTCTTTTTGGACTCAGAATTCACCTGCTTATTCTTTTCTCTTTCTGTTTTCTTTTCATTTTTATATTCCACACGCGGGCACGCCCTTTTTCCTTTAGAACATCTAAACACAGTTCTTACGACCGTGCCACTGCTTACTTGTATATGACACGACTGTCGCGATGAAATTTGCACCACCACCGCCATTGGGGTTCCCCTCATTCCAGGTTGTGCAGACTTTGGCAAAGGATATCCTAGACAACTTGACGCACGTGGCAAGTGATATCCAGGCAAACACAGGCGCAAGCTTGGTAATCAAGCAGTTCGAAGGTCCGTCCTCTGGAGACCGTAAAAAGCAAAAAGCGAACGCATGTTCAAACTGCAGAACAAAAAAGGTTGCTTGCAACGGTGATTGGCCCTGCTACCGATGTAAGGATGCACCACAGGACTGCCAATACCCACAAGGATGCAAACCAACAGTTTGTCCTAAGAGATATTCTATTGAAATCTGTGAAGCCGATCGGCTATCTTCCACCACAGATACCCATGTCACCTTTACGTCCTCACCCAGACCTTTATCTCCACCATCCCTACGACGGGATGTGCAACAGCAAATGCCGGGAATAGATGGATGGGGCCATTTTATGGGAGAAACGTCCTTGTACTGTACGACCTTCAACGTAACAAGGAACAATTGCAAACGCTTCCCCACTTTAACAGCAATATCACCACCTACCTTGTCAATGGATGATCAATGTCACCTTGTGGATGTCTTTTATCTTCACGTGAATCCATACTTTCCGCTAGTGAGCAAGTCCTACATGAAAGAACAGCTGTACAAGTGTAATCAAGATCAGCCATCTGAGTTTTCTCCGCTATTTTTTTACGCGCTATTTGCACGATCCATTGCGTTTTCAGATCAACCAGAGAGATTCGAGAGACACGGCCAGACGCCAGCTACTACGGCCGATGCTTTCCTCACCTACGCATCGACCCTTCATACTGTATACCTTGATCAGCCCCGGATAAGCACTATTTTGGCGCTGATCATAATGGCTAATCATCTGGAGTACAGCAAGTTACATCAGGGTTTCACACGTGCCTGGATTTGGGCCGGAGAAGCGTTCCGAATGGCACAGGATATGGGACTCCATAGGCAGTGTAACGTCTCAGACCCAAATGACCGGCTCGAACAACTTTCGATTCGGGCTTTCTGGATGGCGTTTGTAACAGACCGCACTATGAGCATGGCTTGTGGACGACCGTTTGCATTTGATGAAAAAGACATGTGAGGCATCTAAGCGACTGCACTCTTAGTTGGAGCTGATTGGCCTATATTAGTGATGTGCCCCTACCAAAAGCAATTGACAACGACGACGAGGAGACGAAGTGTCTGATTACTAATTTTAATTGCCTAATCGACGTAAGTAAGATTGCCGGTCGAGTGATAAAGTTCAACTATCCGCCTCAAGCATTGATTCGAGGTCCCGTTAAAGTATGGATTCAAGATATCAAAATTATTTCATGCTGTCTAACTTTACAGAACAAATAGCACCAAGGAGCGATGCTTTCCACATTAGACTCATGGATCACATCCTTTATAAAAGATGCATCTACGCAAAAGCAAGGTCCAGAAAACAATAGTGAAGTAGAAGCGCAAGCCAGGTTTGAAAAGATCAAGCTATTTATTCTACACACATTATTGGTGCTCTTACATAAGCCCTACGTGGATGAAGATTCATATACAAAAAACATGAGTCATAAGCCCTACGTGGATGAAGAATTATATACAAAGAACATGAGTCAGAAGCCCTCTTTAGAGATCTGCTCCTACTCTGCGATGATCATCACTCATATGGCGTCCCAGATCGAATCTGATGAAGTGGCATATCTTGTCCGGTCGTCTCCTTTCGTACTGTACGCATTGATGACAGCGATTCGGATGCATCTGATGAATGCTTCATGTCCAGCCGACTTGAAGTTGATGGTTTTTGGTGAAATCAACTTTGAAAAAACCATGGAGATATTGCAAGCTCTTCCAGAAAATTTTCAAGGCTCGATGTTAAGCGAGAGCTTGGCATTACTCCAATCACGCTATCAACAACGTGAGAAAGCAGTGGTATCTGGTTATACTCACTCTCGATTGTCATCTTTCGGATCCGACATTACTGCTCATTCGCGCAACATGCCTGACTCGAAGAGTACCTTTCGGCAAAATTCATCTTCTTCTCTGGAAAGTGAGAATGGAAAACGCCCATTGGAACCGGAACACGAAAATCTTCCTCCTGCAAAACATACGTCTTCTTTCAAGATCATTTGTTTCAATCCATCCAGCAGTACCAGTACCAATAGTAGTACTGGTAGCAAATCGTCTCGGCAGTTGAAGGACAAGGAAAAGAGAGGCTCAAAGAATAGATCGACACCACCATCAAGGCCTGCAAAGGTCGACATGACTACTTTGTCTCTTCCGGAGCAAGCAACGCAACAATTCCCCATGGTGTCCTCGCCAGTGCCTCATCCATCATTAAACACAACAAATATCGTTGCTGCGGAAATGGCTACGGGTGTTGACCAGCGCCCACAAGGCTCGTTCACTATGTTACAAACGTACAGTTTGGAAAGTACCAACTATACCCAATTTACTCCACCTAGCGAGTCATACCTGGAAAACATAAACATGAAGGAGCAAGCCAGTTTTGGAGACATATTCAGTTTTGGAGATCCTTTCACGACCAACGAACCGCAGTCATTAGCATCATCGTTTCTGTCACCTGATGGGACGAACGGCACATGCTTGGACGATCAAGTGTTCTACTTTAACCCACATAATTCCGATGTATTTGCAGAGAGCACACCATCGACTTCTTACTCATCCGCAAAAGTATTATGGGACCATCAAGCACGATAGTCATCCATTTGTTTGTTTTAGTTTCTTATTGTTTTCCTTTTTTGTTATACCGCATTATCATCTATCGCACGTCGTCCAGCAAGAAAAAGAAGCCCAATAAAACTAGCTTTGTATATATGTTCTTCTTTATAAGTTCTTTCGGGTCGCACTGACAAAATAAGAGTGGAATGCACATTAATTTAATATGATCTATTTGCACAATGGATCGATTGACAAGGCATGTTAGTTTCGTTGTTAAAGTGCATCTGGCTTCTTTATGGATCTAGGATAGCTTAAAGATAGCCGTAAGGGAAGTACAGTACATGAGACAGGTTTCCATATTGGCTGTCGCGCCACTTGTGGTCCTACATGATCATATCCTCGATTTTCTCTTGCCATATCTTACTCTCCTTTTTTGCTATTTTACTTTGTTTCTTACTTCCTCTATTCCCCCTTTTTTTCCTTTCTCCTTTTGCTCACCTAATAATACTATGTCGAAGGCTTCCTTTTTAAGAGAGTAAGCTTGAACCAGCATTGAAATGCAGGCCATTCATTGTTCTTGCTAGGTATAAAATCGTCATCGTTGGCGGAGGAGGTCAGTTTGGAACAAACTCAGTTAATCATCCTTCCTAACGCTCAATTCAGGTGTGGGCAAGTCAGCTCTGACTATTCAGTTTATTCAGTCTCAATTCGTGGACGAGTATGACCCTACAATTGAAGGTTGTTTATAACATATAGTGAAAGCGACTGGGGTTTAATGAGCCAGGCAGATTCTTACCGTAAGCAGTGCGTCATCGACGACGAGACGGCGCTATTAGATGTGCTAGATACGGCCGGACAAGAAGAATATAGGTCGGTATAAATCAAGAGAAGCAAGAGCCGTTGTCTGACTTTGTAACGGACAATACAACCTAGTGCCATGAGGGAACAATACATGCGTAATGGTGAAGGTTTTATATTGGTTTACTCGATCAATTCACACCACTCTTTTGAGGAGATACAAACGTTTTATGAGCAAATCCGACGTGTGAAAGATCGTGATGAGTTCCCTATCGTCCTGGTTGGTAACAAATGCGATTTAGAGCACGACCGACGCGTATCATACCAAGGTAGGATCAGCTGGTTCCATAGACATCGGAGGAGATAACATTTACAACTGTATAGAGGGAAGAGAGCTTGCAAAGCAGTATAATTGTCCCTTCCTTGAGACATCAGCCAAACAGAGAATCAAAGTGGATGACATATTTTACGATATTGTGCGCGAAATCCGGCGTATGAATAAGGAACAAGAAGCTAGGGCCAAGGGGCATCATAGAGAAGCGTTTGGAATAGATGACGGTGATGATAGCCGTAGTTGCTGTTGCATAATCATGTAAAACCGAAGAAGTACCTATGCTGTATTATGACTTTAATTTGTAATATCTTCTTTTCAAACCCTTTGAACATTATCGTTCTATCAAACTAAGACAAACCGAATAGTTATCAGTTATAACTAAGTACAGCACCACCAGAAATACACAATTCGGAAAAGATCGTATGAATCCGCGGTGAGCCTTCGTTAGTGTAATAACTACAACTGGTTTTCTTGTTTTTTTTTTCTTGCTTCCATTTCTTTATTCGCTTTAGTAGAGATATACCATATAAAAGCTGGTCTCTCAATATCATCGTTTCTTCATCTTTCCTTTAAAACGTACACTACAAGAAGTTTCCGATAGCCTAATTGGTGAATGCCAGCAGAAGGCTACCAGCCAAGATCAAGAGCTCCGCTTACCTGAACTATATCGCTCTCACTTTTATTTGGTTTACAGTTGATCACCCGACCGACTCAGTATCCATTGTGGATTCTTTAACCTTACTTCTTGACTTTCTTAGGTAAATCAAAGACCTTCCCACTAGAAGTGATAGGTATGCTCTTGTAAGTTTCAACAATACGTTACAGTGGCCTGCAATAAATCTTTTACAAACCTTTTGGAATCACGCGTTTCACGGCCCGACAAATCCAAGGCTACGTTTTTAGAAAAAGTTGTGCTACAAGGTTTGGCATCTTGATGTATACATTAACTGTTCTCTATGTCTCGTTCTTTCATCAGAACTATACTGCGACATCAATCTTTGTAATGATATCCAGATACTACATCAAGATAGAACAGATAGTTTTGTTAAGTAGTTTGGCATGCTCAAACCAATGAACTACACTCCTTCACATATTAGCCGCACTTTTGCCATCAATGAACAAATGTATCACGATTAAGTGTGAGCGGAAGGGATGTGCAGTTTTCCGTGGTTTTAGTGTAGACGAGTGAGAAGAAAATCAAGATGAGGGATCCTAGCAGTTTTGGAGCACAAAACGCCAATATTGTGCACCGCAAAAGCAATAACTGTGAGTGGGTGTATTCTAGAGTCGTTGAAATATGTTCCAGGTAATAGCGATGCTCTATCATTATAAGATTGTGCTATATAAAGCACCACGGACTTGGATATCGATGTCGACAGAACGGGACCATCGATTTGTGTGTATGTCGATTGAAGCTGCGGAATCAGTCACGTTGCATATCGATTCTTTAGCCTGCATAGCTCCTTGCCAACATACCATTGTTAGAAAAACTCCCTGCATGGTAAATAAGTATAACCTAAGCTATTGATACAGAGTAGAACACGCACTATGTCTTACTACAAGACCCTTCATAAACTGCAATCCTTTTCGATCCTTTTGCAAACCTTTTTTTTCTCGTTTCAATAAACTCAACGATGCCTGTCAGGCTCTCAGGTCTACTGGTTACAAAGTGCTGGCATGGTTTCTATAGGTAATTGGATCCTTCTCTTTAGATGGCAAGTAACCATAACATGAAATATTGTTCCCATCAATGAACTGTGATGCCTTGGACTTCGGACGACAACCTCCAAGTAGCACTTTTGTCTTAATCTTGTCATTGACATTTTGATACCGACTGAGTACGCTCACCGAGAGATCTTACGGAGCTCTAGTGAGCAGGATAGAAAGATGGCCATTGCTTTGTAACAACCGGGGGGGGAGAGAGGTTCAACCGTAACACAGAGTGATCCTAACCGTTAAAAGTAGGGTAATAAACAATGCCTTGTCGAGATTACCAAGCAACAAATTATGACCATCAGAAGAAGAACCCCAAAGCTTTCCATGTAATATATGAGGAGGGGGTCTTGGTGGAACTGTTGGGTTTCGGACATGCCTATCTGAGAACAGGTCGTCTTTCGTTGCCAATCCAAACTACTTACGCATGGAAAAGGAATAGATTTACTGTTGTTACGTGGCACACATGATCTTTTCCTTGGCAAGTCTATGCGTCATATTGCACCGGAAAAGCCCGATATGATGAAAATTCTAAGAGCTAAATAATTCCAGCGACTTTCCCTCTTTGTTTAGATTTTTCCCTTGTTATCTTCCCATGTTTCCTCCACAAAAGCCCCTTAAGAACTTTTTTATTCCATCCTCTGCTGCTGATACCGCTCCTTCAGGAGTCGATCTTTATGCCCGTTTTGCATTTGCTGGAGCTGTCGGTTGTAGTGTTACTCATGGAGCAATGGTATCACAGAGAAAATACAACAAGGAGTTTGTTAAACCAATATTCTTTATCGGTTTCCTTGTGGAAACCATAGACACCAGTGGACGTTGTGAAAACAAGAATTCAATTGGAACCTGAGATCTATAATCGGGTAAGACCTGCCAAAAATGGAAAAGAGGGAACCAGAGACTGAGATAGAGATATCAACATAGGGCATGGTTGTTGGGTTCCGTCAAGTGGTCCAGGCGGAAGGAGCAGGGGCTCTATTGACTGGATTTGGACCAACGGCTGCAGGTTATGCTCTTCAAGGTGCTTTCAAATTTGGAGGCTACGAATTCTGGAAAAAACAGTTTATTGACCTCGTTGGCGTGGATAAGGCGTCGGAAAACAGGACAGTCATTTACCTCGGTGCATCGGCAATTGCCGAGTTCTTCGCTGATGTAGTGCTGTGTCCCCTGGAGGCTACTCGAATTCGTTTGGTTTCGCAACCAACCTTTGCTACAGGCCTTATGAGTGGTTTCACAAGGTTGCTAAAAGAAGAAGGCGTTGTGAAAGGATTCTACTCCGGTTTTGGTCCTATTTTATTCAAACAAGTTCCCTATACCATGGCTAAGTTTGCTGTCTATGAATTTGCTGCGTACGAGCAAGAAAAGACGATAGTTCGATCCATTCAACTGATATATTCTCTTCCTTGTTTTCTTCCATAGCGAAAAAATTTTGCGATCGATGAAGACTCCCAAGGATCAATTGGCCCCCTCAACCATGACTGCTGTCAATCTAAGTGCCGGTATCATTGCTGGAACAGTAGCTGCCATCATTTCTCAGCCTGCAGATACGTTGTTATCGAAGGTAAATAAGCAAAAGGGCGCAGAAGGTCAATCGATTACATCTCGCCTGGTGACAATGGCTGGTCAGCTCGGTCCAAAAGGTCTGTTCCTTGGTCTCGGACCTCGTATTGTCATGGTGGCTGCACTTACTGCAGGGCAATTGTAAGTGATACGATCTTTGATATGGAGCACGCTCTAATGCATGATATACTACTCTTTAGTGCTATTTACGGCGATATCAAACGCGTTTTGGGAGCCACTAATAGTGTCGAGATTGCAAAAATAGAGAAATAGATGGTTGTTTTATGTAAGAAAGCAGTAAAAGTTTGTTAAAAAAGGGCACAGGTTGATTATCCGAATTACTGTTGAAATGGAATGGACTTTCATACAATGCCAGGCCATGTTTGCATGTATGAAGGAGTTCAGGGAAAGCTAGAAGTATGATTAAGCGCCTCTATCATTATGTCAATCTATAGGAAAGGATTCTGTTTGACTTTCATTAAGTTGGATCCCAAATGATGCAAAATCCTATTCAAACAGTAAAATTCGCAACCGATGTGAGGTCAGGAATGAATTTATACGAGCTAAGGGACAAATAGAACCTTACGACTGGTAATCTGTAGACTGATCGAACGAAACAGTTGTCAGAATCTTCTCTGGAGTGCACACGCACACAACTAGACTTCGCTCACCGAAAGATATCACCATCTTGAATTCTCGTATCCGATTATCAGTTCCAGTTTTGTTCAATGCATGAATAATTAATGATGCAAGTAGGCAGCGGATGACATCAAAATAACACGTGTGGATAAACAAATTTCGGCTACACCATCGAAATGAAGAAGCTGCTTTTTTCAGTAAGATGCATTTACATTATCAATAACCAGTGGAAAAAGCCATCCTTATCTATGCGAATTTACCCTCGTCTGCATTTCTACTGTAAAGCACAGTACCTCACAGGACGTTAACGGTGCAATAGCTCATATTAAGCAAGTATTAGCAAACCTTATCATGAAATCTAGAAATCTTTCCATCCTACTATCCTATTTGGTCTCATTCGTCTCTCTATGGTCCAAGTTTCGGTATTCAAGGGCGTGCTAAACTGTTTCTTATTGCCATAATCATTTTTTCATACAGATCCATATCCAAAGTATCAACGTTACGTACTATGCGAGCATGAAGCACGGGTGTGTCGCCCTAGTTATAAGTCAGGAGAATGTCATGTCACGGCAACACTTCTCGTTTACCTCTTCTCGTTTCAGTTCCCCAATGGCCTGAATCAGATTCCCTTGCTGGAAAGGAAAGCCGTCAACATTCTCAGTACAGATCGCTAATGTCATGTTCTTGTGCTCAATGACAGCACGATCTGCAGTAGGATCAAAGGAAAGTAACCTAAATTGAGTACATGAGCATCTATTTTGCACTTGGTTTGTACGCACTCACTTCCCTGTCACTCGAACAGTTGAGTCTATATACGTTTCTACTTCATTCAACAATATGAATTGTCCTGATTTTAGCATTAGGTATGGCTAACTTGCAACCTTCGCCAGAAGGGACAGAAACAAGTACCGTTCGACTCCGCCAGGTCATGGTTGATTCAGCTGTCGTTTTTAACTGTTCTAGTGTGGCAATCCGGAGTGGAGTCCCTGTGGCTTTTCGTTAGATGTCAATCTCCAGTTATCTAGACTGGCATAAACCACCAAAATCCGTCTGCATGCTTTTGATATCCTGGTTCGCCCAAAGACATTGCAATAATGATTAAATGGCACGTTTTTTGACATATATAAGCGATTTGGGTGCTATGATTTGAGATCTCCGGAAACAACACGAACTAATAAACGAGTACCATACATTAACGTACGGTGATGCTTGCCTATAGCCACAGTAGCCCTGTTAGCTTGTTTTTGCTGGTGTGTCAATGGAGATCAGGTGTTAGTTTTATATCCTTCTGCAGCCAGCTGTTGTCATTCCGGACAATATCACAACCTTTAACGGTTTGTATAATAAGAATGATCGCACAGGTTACCGTGTCAGCTCCAGTTCATCAATATCTGGGCAGACGATTGGTTGTGACACCTTGCTGGATTCGACAGTTGTTAGGTAGCGGATCAGATAGCCTTACTGACGATTAATGAGATCCTATGCTGCACATCTTCTAGTTGGATGAAAAGCATAAAGACACATTTTGAAGCGTCTGATTTAATTTAGTCACGTCAAATGTTTCCCCGTTGCAATGTTTCCTCCCACACAGCAAGATAGAGTCTTTGTTTGGCATAATCTCACTTGTTTTTATGTTTCCATGCCACCAATTAGCCATCACAAAGTTGTACGGAAGGCAACAGGGACCTACTGTTTATCGAAGCCGTACGATTGGATATTGTCATAAAGTAGTGAGACCATGCTACTTCACAGTTATTTCTACCTCGGATCTTTGTGCTATGTGCAGTAAAACCGCGGATTTTTTTTTTGAAATCTTGAGTATTCTGTTGCGGCATTGCGTTGGCGCGAAATTTACTTCACATTCAGCGCTGAGGTATTCTATTCGCAGACGCAGAAGTACCTTTTTTTGGTGACGCTGCGTTGTGCGAATTGAGCCATTTTCGGCCCGGTGGAGAAAAGACCGATGATCTATTTCTTTCCTTCTTAACCTCTTTCTTCTCTTTCTTTTTTGGTTGCCCCTCCATTGAACTCTTTTCTGCAAAAGAGAGAGGTATGCATTAGGATGACCACCGACTCGTCCACCAAGAAAACGCCCACGAGCGTGGACCCAGGACATCTCGACTTTGAAGACGACTATGTCTTTCCACGGCATTATCTGCCGAAAGTAATGAAAGGTAACCATAGTTCGGCTTTTCTTGAGTTGTAGCCCGTATTAACGTTGCTGTTACTTTTATAAAATGAAGATGAAAGTAAAATCCCCTTAGTCATTGTAGCCTGTGGTTCCTTCTCGCCCATTACATATCTCCACTTGCGCATGTTTGGTAATATAAATTGTGTCATCGATACACGTGACCGACAGGACCATAGAAATGGCACAGGATCACTTCAAGGAACGTAACGAGTACGAACTTTTAACTGGATATTATTCACCCGTATCGGATGCATATATGAAAGAGGGTTTGGCTAGGGCAAAACACCGAGTGAAAATGTGCCAATTGGCTGTGGAATCAACGTCGGATTGGTTGATGGTGGATTCTTGGGAGTCGCGTCAGCAAACATACCAACGAACTGCAGTCGTGCTAGACCATTTCGACCACGAGTTGAACACGGTAGGAGGTGGTATTTTGACGAAAAGCGGTAATAGTGGCATAACCTCAGATATCCCGAAAAGGAACAATGACTCACATCAGATATCATAGGCGAAAAGCGAAAGATCAGAATCATGCTGCTGGCAGGTGGTGATCTGATTGCCTCTTTTGGTCATCCAGGTGTCTGGGACCCTAACGATGTAAGTGAGGAAGCAAAGATACAAATGAAAAGAGAACGCAATTAAATTTCCCTTTCCCTCTTTTTGTCTCTTTGAAGCTGCATCACATTGTTGGAATCTATGGTTGCGTGATCATTGAACGGACAGGAACCGACGTTTACGGATTTTTACTTTCTCATGATATCCTCTATCAACATAGGGTAACTACATGGTCTACGCACAGTATGTCTTTCTAATGGCAATGTTGCAGATGAATGTTACCGTTATCAAACAGCTTATTCATAATGATATCAGTTCCACAAAAATTAGGTAGGTTAACTTATTGTGTTTTACAATGGAAGCTAAGCAAATTGGAAGGTTGTTTGTCAAGAGAGGCATGTCAATCAAATATCTCCTGCCCAACCCAGTCATTGACTATATTCATTTGCATAAATTGTACCTACCGCAAGTAGACATAGATGTACAAAAATAAATTTGCGCTGCGTGCTTGGTCGCAGTATGAAGAGAGCAAAGGTCCACTTATGACGTTTAACTACCGCACGATTGAGGCTACCAGTAATTTTCTACACTAAAGATAGCCTTGCAGTAACAAGGGCGTAACGAAGCATTGCCGGTTAACCCGATGTTCCGGGAACTGGAAGCACCCACGTTCGTTACTATGTAATTAGTATGTGCCGTAAGTTCATATTGAGAGATCGTCAGCAAAAACATGATGGTCTGAACACACTGTAACTCAATAGGATGGTATAGCCAGAGATAATATGAATACAAGACTCCCAAAATCCTTTTGATACGGAAAGCGGCTATTTGTTTCTCCAATGGCGAAGGCAATGATCGAATCAACTCGTACAGAGTATGGAATGCATGGAAAGAAGGCACGCAGGGTGGGCTTTAAAACGCCCACAGCAACCACGGGGTCGTCTCCAGCATAGCAAGGCATGCAAGCAAATTGATTTTTCTTGGGTCGCTAGTGGTAACAGTGTTTACTGACTCTATCCTATACATCAGCATCAAAAGTATAACGGAATAGGGCTCAAAGAGATGCTCATGAACGTGTAATTCGATGCCAATCAGCGTAAATTTATCCTATTGGCTGACGTAAAAAGTACTCTTTCCAACCCACGCCATTACCTGGAAAGAACCTGTAGTTGCCTTTGGGAACATGTATCGCGAGATAGGGTTATTATGTGTCCTCCTTTTACCTGTTCTTCTAGTTTATATTTACAGATCGACAGATCCCGCATCATCAAGCCCAGCCAAAAAGGCAAAAAAGAAGAAAAAGAATAAAAAGACGAACAAGGCACATCATGCTGCGCCATTAACGACCGAAGACAATCACAACGTGGATGAGAAGAAAGAAAGCAAAAAGACTTGCAATGAACAGATCGACCGTGCAGCATCAGGTACCGAAAAGAAAAGTTCTGAAGTGCCGTCGAAGCAGGCTTCGAGTAAAAAGAACAACAAGAACAGTCAAGCCAAGGTGCAGGAAATCGATGAACATATGGATCTGACACCACGTTATGCAAGAGTGATGCGTATCACCACTGAAGAAGAAACGTATGTGGAGCCTGTCCCTTATGAAGAAGGGTGGAGTCGTATAGAAGATAAACCACGAGGTAAGTAAAGTCATACACGCGCAAAAACTCGTGAAAAAAAAGAGCGCCTTGCCGAGTTTTAACAAGGAATCTCCCGAGCAGGGCAATCACAAACCTCGTCTTCTTCCGTATCTGAGTCATTGACTAAGAAGCAGCGAGAAAATATTGCTCGGGCCGCCAAACGAAAAGAAGAAAAAGCGCGTCAGGAGGCCCTTCAGGCGCAGCGATTAAGACAACATCAGAAGGAGCTTGAACGGCAGAAGATAAATGAATTCTACAGTAAAGGAGCAGGAAAACATACACCTTGGGGAAAGAAGGCTTCCAGCAAGGTCCCCACCGCCACAGCTGGTTTGAACGAGCATGGACAGCTGATATGGGACTGATGGAGCCTCCTTCCTTTTTTTTTTCTTCCTTCAAATTGACTGAAGACCTTTTCAGTTTTTTTTGAACAAATAGCAAATTGTACGGACGGTTGGTATAAGCGATGATTGGGAAATTGTGCACTGAATGCAGTCCATGACTTGGGTGTCTTTGCATTGTCGGATAGTCTACTTATTGCATTGTACTCCGTTTAAGGAATAGCCAGATAGAGAACCAGCACAGAAAAGAGCGATTAAATGCATTATCAAAAGCATCCGGCGTGCTATCATTGATTTCGAATCACATTAAGCCCTAGCTTTCATCTCTCTATCTGTAATTCTGATATGGTTGGCCTGTGGACAGTGTGGCTCTGGTTGGTGTAATTTTGCAAGCAATGTTCATTTTCTGGCTTTTTATTTGCCAATGCAAAATTAAGGAAAAGAGATACATATAGCAAGAGACACATCCATCATCATTGTAACACAAAGGGTACAGAATGGGTGACGGAAGGCTATGCTACAAGTACTTCTCTTCATTGTGCCAGCTACCTTCGCGCCCCTGTATGCCAATTTAGCTGCTTTCCTTTTCGGGCACGGCGCCCAGAACCTGCAGCGGATCCTCAATCAGCCGATGAATACTTTCTTTCTTGTTCCGAAGCCCGTCCATGAATATATAGCACATTGCTCGCTAAACTAACCGTGACATTGGCGCCCATTTTCTCCACTTCCATTTCGGTTGTTTCCCTTTCTTACCGAAGTAACAGCTTCCAGCTGGTAAGCGATCATGGTACAACGTATGAATCTGAAGACGAAAGGAGCTGATCAAGCTCTGCTATTTATTTATTTATTTATTTTTTTTACTGATAGATAAAGTTCATTCTCCAAGTTGTCAATGGACACCATACCAAATCAGGCCTTTCATAACCGGGAAATGGATCGCAGCACATGGTGAAACTTTCTTTCGCTGATAGCACAATGTAACCACTGTTTGACAGCTTTCAATCACAAAGAGGACAGTAAGCTAATTTGAAACAGAAAAAAGATCACCTTTTTTGTATGGACCTTGGATGGGTTTGAGATATTGAAAAGAAAGACTTGTTTATGGATATTTTCTTTATATTGAACGCAGGTTTATAATTGACAATTGAGGATTGTGTTACCGAGTTTAGAAAGACTCTCCAGTGTTATAAAAAAAGCTATGTGTTATTTTTATCGATTTCTTAATTTTGGCCATCGATGTAGAATGGGTGAGAGTAGAACTCGCAAGTCTCCTCGTGCTGGGTGACACCAGTCAATTTGTAGAAATAAGCATAACCTTCTCCATCGGTGTTAGAGAGCTTATCCTTAAAGTTGAACATCTGGCGGATAGCTTCGTTTCCGCTCCAGGTATCCTGGACCTTCTCGGGCTGACGGGTATTCAAGTTGACCTTGTACAACTCCAAGGACTTGTAGGATTCGACTTGGGAGGCAGAATCACGCTCTGATCGAGAACAAAAGATAGAGATCAGTAACAAAAGAAAACGGTATGTTCAAACAAGATTTTACGTACGGATCTGAACGCTAAACTCTTCGCCAACCTTTTGGTGAGCACCAATAGCAGGTTGGACAATATCAACACCAAAGCAGCCACGGTCGATGTTGGCATCCATGTTGGTCAACGCTTCTTCTTCCGCAGCGTTGGAATGCGAACTAGACTTGACCTTAAAGACCTGTTTATCATTTACTTTTCTTTAGTAAACTGCCGAAGAAATTTTGAAATTTTCGTTTTCCGCTTCTTACCTTGGTGAAGAGCGTACAGTCGGGACCGGCCTTGTTGTGAACCCACACACTGAAAAGAGGAAAATCAGTGTCATCGTTTATCAGAGATTACGACAAAAGAACATACCGGAACTCAAATTGCGA
Organism: Apophysomyces variabilis; assembly: GCA_002749535.1. Classification (NCBI taxonomy): domain Eukaryota; kingdom Fungi; phylum Mucoromycota; class Mucoromycetes; order Mucorales; family Mucoraceae; genus Apophysomyces; species Apophysomyces variabilis. Next base: position 28,251 of record MZZL01000029.1, read on the forward strand.
AGGAAGCTTAAGGCCCTGAATCTTGGTGATATCAACACTAGGATCGGTCGCGGTTAAAAAACGATTGCAGACTGAAGAAAAAAGTACTCACGTCATAGTGGCCTTCTTGTTCAAAGCGTAGTTGCCTTTCCAAGGGGTTCCGAGATACTTGGGTTTTCCCTTGCTATCAACAGAGTAAATCTGTTTGAAGTTTGGGCGTTAATATACACCTCGATAAAAAAGTGTTTGCGATACATACATCGATGCCATTGATAACCTTGGCTTGGGCATTTGGCTTTCTTGCTGAATATTAAATTAGTTTCACTTTTTCTTTCAGGGCGCACCTGAAAAACTTACTGACGGTAACTTGGACTTTCTTAGGGTTGCTGAAGACTTTGTTCTGAGCGGGAGCAGTCACCTGGATACCTTTAAAGAAAAAGGGGTTATGAAAAGCCACGTCAAAGAAACAGGATCTTACCTCCACAGAATTTCTTCAAGGCGGCATCAATCTCGTCCTGCATCTTGTCAGCCTGAACGAGGCTGGAGGTGGCAAGGAAAGCCACAGCACAGGATAAAAAGAACGAAAGCTTCATGCTTGTGAAAAAGAAATGAGGATGAAAGGAAAGAACGATGAGAAGAAAGAAAAAGCTGAGTCGGGTTTCTTGTCTCTTTGGATATTCATTCTGCTATTTTTAACTCGTTTCGCAAGGTAATTTGCGTAGCTCGAAAACTACTTTTGCGTTAGCGAATAGGATGACGGGGAATAAATCTTGCGCTACCACAGTAACAGAAATACCAAGGTCCAGGAAAGAAGCCTCGCTTTCCACTGCACAGAATCCAAAATTTTGCTCAGGTCCAAGGTAAAAATGAAAGAGAATAGCGTGATCTCACTACTTTAAGACAATCTTTGTTCAAGGGTCAATCAAGTAGAACAAGACCAGAACCTGGCAGTCTATCGCTGTTCCTATATTCTTGCAACTTATATTGACCGAGAAAGATTTCGCCTCAGTTAACAACCATATATATCCTGCTTGATAATAATGACCACGGTAATGAGGAAAACAGCCAGTAAAAGACATAGGTTTTTGGAAAGATCCAATGATTGTTCTTTTTGACATATATAACAGCTTTGCTCGCTTATATTAAGCTTATATATCTACAGAAAACCCTAACATCCTTAGAGAGTGTAACCTTTTAATCTTACCTAAGGTCTACTAGAGTCCAATTTTGTGGATTTCTGAAACCACAACATCTTTTTCTGCACAATTTTGGAATATTTAGTAACTTGAAGAAATGTTTAGCAGAATACAGAGTCCTTTGAGTCTCTTTCACGCATAAATTTGATTAATCAATAATCTACAGAAAAATCAAGTGATATTTCAGCCTAATTTTCGCATCTTATTGGATTTTTTCAGTGTTTTCCACTATTTTACAGTTTCAAATATGAGTACTCAAATTTTATACGAAGATGAACAAGGAAACGTTGTAGACGAGAATAATAAACCTGAGCCTATGGATTACATCATTCACCAGGAAAAGTTTGCTCTTGAGAGCGATAGTTAATACATCATAGGAAATTAGGATTCGTGAAGAAACCGGAGGAAACCTGAGGAAACAATTTGGCTCTCAGGAAACGTAAGGATACCTGAGGAAGAGGCAGGATCATTTCATAAAAAGAAGCCTAGTGTATCAACTTCTTTAACAATCACCATTGTTGATGCCTGAATCAGTTTTAAGAGACTTTTTAGGGTTGGCTTATGTAAAATTTGTGATCCACTCTGTAATCTACCATAGGAACCCTGAGGAAACGCCAGGTTATTAAAAGTCTCTAATTGGAACTGCGAGAATTCCTCAGGATCCTCTAGAAAAAATTATGCTCAAACTTCTTCAAGAACCGTCCATGGGCGTTTAAACCACTCATTCTGGCTACTATAACAATGGGACATAATTGCAGATGTGAGTACCTGATTTCTTTCTAATATATCCACATCAACGGCAAAACATAGACGTACAGCATTATTCACGTATTGCTTGTTAGACCAACATTTTCTATTCACTGTGTCAACATCACAGATAGCAAGCAGTCAATCTGCTATTGCAGCAAGTAGCAGCAGGAAACAAAGACGCGGTCAAATCAGGTCATCCAGAACAGCAGAGAATCTAGCTATAATGAAGGACTGTAGCAGAAAATGTTGAACGCAAAGGATATTCACCTGAAGCTTTAGAACATTATAGAGTAATAGAAATGCTGAACAGCCATCGAATAAATACATTCATTGTAAAAAATGGATACCGGTGGAAATGGAACTACTAGCTAAAGTGCTTATGGATACTTAAGGATATCGCAGGAAACTGCAGGAAGCTAAATATGTAGGAAATGTGACAAAATGTTTAAGCTTATAAAAGCTTTTACTCACGTTTTCTTTTCCTATGGTGAAAGTACGGTTGAAGGCCAGCATGTGCTAGATGCTGAAGAGCTGCCAACTAAAATGAAGTTGGAGAGCTCCTCAATAACCGGCAATCTTCCACGGTATCGTACCGTATCCTCGTCAAAGAGCAAAGTACTTGTAGATCTCGCAAGAAAAAACGGTTCTGAGGCTAGTTCGTTAGTCTGATGCATTTGCTAAATATTTGATAGATATTCTAATCACAAGTTTCAAACTAAGCTTGTATACAAAGATTCATCTTGCTTCCATATTTTTCAACGATGCTCTCATTAAGATATAATTTATCTACATTTTTTTTTCTCAGTTCAATAAACCGTAGCCCAAAGTGATGAGCGGTCGCAACGCAAACTTATATTACACACCAAAATCTATCATTCTAACTTGTCGAGGTTATAGATGTCTTTACTTTTAGTTTGTTTTTCCTGAATGCTTTCTTTTTTTTTTTTTTTTTTTTTTTTATGG